>CAJNIZ010020757.1:0-63537 GCA_905231905.1 Symbiodinium pilosum
TAAAGGCGCTGATTTCAAGCCATTGCACACCTGCACTTTGATTTGTGAAAACGATCGCTGCCGTTCAATGCCTGATCTCCATGGCCTTCAACCACCAAAACCCGCGAGGCTTTGTCCCTGGAGGTCTTATATTGCGAGCACCAAGCGGTACTGTAGCTCATCAAACACCCCCAAGACTCTGAGACCTGCGTGCCCCATGTTCCCCACATGCTCCCAACATCATGGTATCCTGTATAGAGACATCCTAGCGCATGTTTCCACCAACAAGCGCGCCCCGATGAAAGGCGAGGTGTCAATGCCATGCGATGTTACAAACATGTCTAGAACAAGGCTCTGTAATCTTGAATTTGGTGAAGTGGAGGGAGATCTAGTTGAGGCAGCAAGGTGGACTTCGGACGGGGTGGTGCTTGTGCGGGTGGCTGTGGTGATGATGGCTAGTGGTAGAATATAGAAGAACATCCCGCGTGTAGTGGGTAGGCAGGAGTAATTACCTAGATAGAGAATTTTCGGGAGTTGCTTTGGCACTGAGGCCCGGGCGGTTGTACGGTTAAGCTCGGTTCTTGCCGCTTTTTGCATACCCAGAGCCGGCAACCACTGCTGTATACTGCTGTTCTTATCTGATGTCCCACCCTACTGGTGTAAAACCAGCATGTCGTACTTGGAGTTCGGCTATGGACTTTACTAACATATCTATTTTGCCTTCCTCCTCGAACCACCTTCTCTGTCATTTCTGGCCCCTTTGGCCATGATGAGGTTGCAACTTGGAGCATGCCCCACTGCAGTATTGCAGTGGGCGTTCCTTCTGCCCACAGCTGGCGGGATGCTACCAGGACCATAATTGGGTGATTCACAAGCCAAGCACCCCAACCACGAATATGAGGCGTCGTTACCGTGTCTCCTCGGAATACCTCTTTACAGTCTCTACCCTTGCCAAGTATTGGAACAGAGTCCTGCAAAATAGCGTTCACGCTAGGTGGGCAACTTCCAACTTTTGATGAGTCTACCATAGATACTCGTGGTGGATTTGCAACCGCAAGTCCATGCATACGCAGATTGGGGACTTAAACCATGTGCACCGTCAAGGTTGTGACAGCGATGAATGCAGACATGTAGGTATAGCATGTTTTTGCAGATCCAAAGCTTCATAAGCATGCAAACGCTGGCCTTTTTCTCCTCAGTAGTAAAGATTTTCAGCAGGTTCTACCAACCAATAACGCAAGTCAAAAGCTAAACTTCGTGCAGGGAGGAGCCTTCTACGCCACAGGCAGGTGAGCTAAATTGGTTTGGCCCATTAGTGCAGAGACCTGTATGGTTTTAAAATCTTGCCTCCATATCGTCTCACATAGTTATAACAGAATAAACTCACAACACCTACTCTACTTGTTCAAGCCCATGTACTGGCCCTTAAAATTTCCTTCTAGGTGCCAGTAGTACTGAAGCCCTAAACCTCACACCTTGCACGCTAAGACTCTACCCAAACCTGATACGCCAAGACATATGCCCTTGAATCCTAACGCGTTTACAAACTCGCACAGTCACGCCGTGTTCACCTCTGCCTACCCCTACGAAGTCAGGACTGCTTCAACAATGGCTTTGCGCCTTCACGTTGCCCTGGGGCCTGCTGTCCAGTGCTGCAAGAGGAAGGTGCCTAGGGATACATGGGAATATAATATGTGTTCAACACTGGGCAGTTTGCAGGCCGTTCAGTTTGGAGTCCAGGGGTTGAAGTTTGGGATGTGCCCCCGTGAGGTACAGGGTTTCGAGTGCAGGGAGTCCTTAAATAATTGCCACCCATCCACCCAGTTGGCTGTTTGGCAGCATGAGTTCCAAAGCTTTAGCCATGCGCGCCACTTCGCCAAACATCGCGTACCCTACGAATAGGGCACAGCAAGAATGACCATGTGAGTCGTATGACAGTGGTATGAACGAACGAGGATGATGACTCCTGCAGATTATCAGCTGCCAAGCATGTGGAACCTTGCAATGCGCAGCAAAGAGAACAATTGACGCGAAGATGCAGTGCAAGCTCATCCCTCACAGGGCCTCCAATACAGCGTTCCACAACGTAGAAAAGCCGTTGGCGGACGAGTTTCGGACAGCTTTGGCTACTATTATGATTTGTTATGGTTGACGAACTTGACACTGCAGCATATATGAGGAAGTTAATCCGCCCCATTATGGAGCCTTATATAGGAGAACACCCTTGTCAGTCACTGAGCCTTACCTCGTAGACCATGACCCCAACCTTAAACCCTTATCCTCCAGTCTCCGCAAATTGAAAGCCGACAACCAGGTGTGGCTCCTGCTTACGACGAGCCAGGTGGCGGCTACTACCGTTGCGAAAGCGGCAATCCATGCCTGGACTGTCTGGACATGAGATTTTGGACTTGGGATTTGTTAGGGCTTACAGGGCAGAATGTTGGGGGTTCAGGAACCGCAAGTACATGTTGGCTACTTGGGATAGCAATCGTTGTGGTAATGGTTTCGTGCAATTACATGCTGGTTACGTTTTTGACCCTTAAAAAGGTTAAGTACCACCACCGCCACCACCGCCGACACCACCGCCACCACCGCCGCCGCCACCACCGCCACCACCGCCACCGCCACCGCCACCGCCACCGCCACCGCCGCCACCGCCAGCACCAGCACCAGCACCAGCACCAGCACCAGCACCAGCACCAGCACCAGCACCAGCACCAGCAGCAGCAGCAGCAGCAGCAGCAGCACCAACACCACCGCCACCGCCGCCACCACCACCGCCACCACCACCGCCGCCAGCAGCAGCAGCAGCAGCAGCAGCAGCAACAACAACAACAACAACAACAACGACGACAATAACAAGAAGAACAAGAAGAACGACAAGGGTGCATGAACAAGTGCAACAGGGTGTTTGCTGCAACCAAGACAACATCGGTTCGATCGACATTGATCTATCGATTCGATTTCCAGCGATCTACGGCNNGATCCTCCGATTTCCCACCTGCCACTCTCACCTCCCCACCCTCCCACCTCCCACCCTCCCCGCCTGCCTCCCACCCTCCCACCTTCCTCCCACCTACCTTCCCTCCCACCTCCCACCCACGCCACCCTCCCATTCCACCTCCCACCCTCCCATCCCAGCCCCCTCCCACCTTCCACCCCACCACCTTCCACCCCACCACCTTCCACCTCTCACCCCTCCCACCTCCCATACCCTCGCCCCCAAACCCTCCCACCCACCTCCCACCCTCCCACCCCACCTTCCACCAACCCCTCCCACCTCCCACCCTTTGATATACATGTCATTTCTCGATCCTTACTCTGCGCTACTCCTTTGAACACAAAAATGAGCAGCAAATACAAATAGTTTTTAAAAAACAAAAAATCTTTTGTTATTAATCAATGATTTATTTGATATTTTAAATAGTTTTAATGCCATCATTTTATAGTTCTTGATTAATATGGGAAAGTAAAACAGCAAAATTTGAAAATTCAAATTTATAGACAGATGGTTATTCAAGCAGTTGAAAATATAAGTGAGTTGACAAATACAGTTCGTGGTGCATCATCACCACCAATTCCTGATTGTATCATCTATCATATAGATTGCACATATTTGTCATCTATTAATAGATTGCACACATTTGTCATCTATCATATGGGAGGGGGAGGGTGGGAGGTGGGAGGGTGGCGGTGGAAGGTGGGAGGTGGGAGGGTGGGAGGGTGGGAGGGTGGAGGGTGGGAGGTGAATGGGAGGGCTACGGTAACGGGCAAGTTCGATTCGATCGATTCGATCGTCGATCCGATTCGATGCCGGTGTTTGCGGTTGGTTGGTTGGGCATGAACAAGAAGAACAACAAGGGTGCATGAACCAGTGACAACGGTGGTGTTTGCGGCAGCGGCTGTGGCAATGATGATAGCTTGCAGGCCGCAGCAGAGATTGTACAGAGGAAGGATTCGAAAACGCTTCCGCTTTTCTACTGGTACAGCCATGAAGACACTGCAGGCCCAGTAGTTGTGATTGCAGGAACACTGGTCCTGGAATTGTGATGGCTGGGCGCGTGCGAATGCGGAGATTAAGAGGCTGTTGTAAGGTCGAGAGTTCAGGGGTTTTTGGTGGCACGCTTGTTGCCTTTGCGATGGGTATTGTGGTGTAGTCGAAAGGTCTAAGATAGCATGCCATGTTGCCAATTTCATGATGTCCTTGCTTCCAGCTGCCACGATGCCCAAGCCCTCATCTAAGAGCCGGGCAACTGCCTACCATCAACGCGAAAGCATGAGACGTTATTGGATTATCACCCTTTCATGATCTGCTTTAGCTATAGGAGAGAATACCACAAATCCATTCCGACTACTGGGCCCCCATGTTGAGTGCATACTCGCGGACGTCTCAGAATCGAGGCTCACCACAGTGCCATTAACAAAATTCGTGCCAGGCCCGCAAATCCATTTGGTAACCGTTGGTAATTTCGAGGCTCTTGATAAGGATTAAGGAAATACGTAGAGCTTTCGCGTAGAAAAGCCATCAGCAAGAAGACTCGCATGACTTCCATAGCCTGCATGAAACCATAACCCATCAGCTTCTTGTTTGGTGGCGATGGTCTCAATCTTCCAGTCGCAAATGGTGTTAAAGTACGGAGCTCAGAATTCGGGCATGAATGGTGGCTTAGGCTGCAAACCCAAACCCTCCAGGCCCCAACATGCAGCTTATACGTGACAGCATATTCCTCAATCACTAAACCTGGGCCAGGACCTTAAGCCCACGGCCCACACAGAACCAAACGTCTACTCTTTGATCAGACGGTTTGACACTATTGGAGCCTCTGGCCGTTGCCATGACAAGCATGGTCCACGTAGGGAAAAGCCAGCGGAGGCCACCTGAGTTCGTAACAGAATTTCAGCTGATGTGTTGGGATGTGAGGTTCGGGATTCAATGTGCAGTATTGAGGTGTAGGACCTAGCTTTGGGATTTGGGGCGTGGGCATTCAGGATTATAGGGGCTCAAGAGGTAAGGGGTGTCGGGCTTGAGTGCTCATGAGAAGTTAGGAGTCTGCAATCTTTCAGAACAACTAGGAAAGGGTTTAGAAGCAGACCATAGCCTGGATACATCCCAGTCTTGTATCATTAAATCAGCGGATCCCATATGACACCCATCTTGCTCCCATTCCCTGCCCCAAATAGAGTTAAATGAGCAAAAAATAGGCCTGAACTGATTGGGTCTTATTTGAGGTTTTTGTTTGGGAGGGGAGTAAGGGGGGGTCACGTAGGATCCCTCGATTGAATCCCTTGAGCTTCAATGCACCGGCAGACCTGACGCAGATGCTTCAAGCCAGCAAGCCCCTCAGGGAACAAAACCCTTCAATCAGGAGCTAGAATTGGAGAGCCCACTGGGACGTAGCTCCGCTGCTTCCGTGAGAAGACGTGCCAGATGACCTCGAAACCACACACAGACACTGCTGGGCAGCCTTTGTGTTGCAACGTTGCCGTTTTGCCAGCAGGGCATCTGCCAAGGACACTGACCTTCAGAGGTTCGCTGGCGCCAGGATAGAGTTTCAAAAGAAGACCTGGGCTTCCAACAACTCTGCGTGTGAGTAAATGCCATGTTGTCATTCCTCGCCTTCAGGACTCCCCACTCAACTGCCCCAGAGGAAACGCCTAAACCAATCCCTGAATCCCAAACCGTCTGCCAAAGCCCCAATGCCCAAACCCTGCAACTAAACCCTACATGCAAAAACTCTGAACCCTGCATTCTGCCCAAATTCCTTGCCTCCCAGGCCACGGCGCCGACATTGGTCGGCTCTTTTGGCGTCTGGCTTCAGAATAGAAAGCTGGCATTCCAATAGGGCTACTCAACTCCTTTCCTCCGACTTTAGGGTTGAGGGCCCATAGCTGCTCTCTAAGACCCCCAAAATCCTCCAAATTTGAAGCCTTAAATCTCAATCCCAAACCCTGGTCCCTCAACCCCAAGACCCCCTAAACCCTACCCCAAAGCCTATTAGCCTTAGGCCTGTGGCGTTTGCGGCGTCTGTGGGACAAGCTTCGCCTTCCGAAACCCGGGCGTCGCGCGGGCGTCGGAACGTCAGGCCCCAGAGCGAAGCCTGAGGTGTCCAGGACTTCCAGGGTTCAGGGTGTACATAGTAGTAAATAGTTGTAAATAGTAACCTCTTCAGTGTAGGCCCCCCAAACAATGTAGGGCGTCGGCGTTGGCCGAGGATTTCGGGTGGAGGGTGCCTTTAGATTTAGGGCTGTGCCATGGTTGCTATGTATAGCTGAAAGTTCAGAATCCTGGTGCTTGGGCTTGGGGTACGGGATTGCTGTCCAGGGTTTAGGACTTGGGATGCGAGATTTAAGGTTGCAGGGTTTGTGTGGAGTTCAAGTTTCGTTTGGAAGAGGCTCAGGGCCTGATGTAAGGTTTTGCAAACATGGCCGGGTCTGCTCGAATCTGGGACCCTAAATCCCAAGCTCCGCACTCTGAACCTGAAATCCATTCACATGGACCGCCAATTAAACCCTACACCCCATATCTCTCCATATCACCTATATCCTCTTTAGCGGGACCCTTAATTTTGAGGTTTCTGAATTTCTGCGAGCAATGTGTCAGGCTGCTGGCCATGTTCTCGAGGAGCAAGCGCCATGCCCAGCAGATATGTGTTTGAATGACAGAAACAAGGAGAGGGGAAAGCTACATTAGTAGCTGGCGCTGGGCTAGTACGGTTCTTCGTGCTTCTTCACCCTCTACTGCGGATGAGGTCCCAAGGTAGTGGCTTGGAGGAAGCTTTGTCTAGACTGTCTACTGTAGTCCAATTCGGAAAGTGCCTCTCCCAATAGACTAGGTAGCCTAGAGCGCGTTCGAAAATATGAACGACTATTGAGATTTTAACACGACAAGGAGGGCCGGCAGCATCGGACACAAGAATGAGTTCAATCTAGCCCTGGCAATCCAGCCCTGCCAACTGCTGTCAAGCAAGCATTGTCCAAAGCTATTTGGAGTGTTGCCATCCTTTGTATGGCGTCGAGACTATTATAGTCTCACGCTGATTGCGTACCGCGATGCTTTCGAACCGGACTGGGATCACTTTGCAGACTGTTGGCATCAGTCTCGTCTTCCTATATCCCATAGGCCCTGAAGATCCTAAACCCTGAGAGTCTAGCCCTACCTTACTTTCAGGAGAGCATGCTGCAGCTGAAGATGCAATCAGAGGAGAGCCTTGGCTCCTTGGCTTCCTTTATAGGCCTAATATATAACCCCTATATAATCCCAGTTTCCATGTCATTGTCCATTTTCTTTTCCATTTGATTCTCCATTCTTGGGGTAATATCCCTATATTGGGTACCATAGTCTTAGAGTCCTTAGCCTTGAGGGGCAGGGCTGCGGGTTTAGGAGTTTGGGAGTTCAGTGCTTGTGAGCCTCAGGGGATTTACGGGTTGGGGTTCAGGGGTGTAAGTACAGGGAAATATTGGAACAGTTGCCCATACTTGCAGACTTGTCGCTACTACATCTGCGAGAGCAGCATCAGCGGCGGCAGCAGCAACGACAACAAGAGCAGCAACAGCCACAGCAACAGCAACCACAACAACCCCAGCAACCCCAACAGCCGCTTTGGCGGAAAACAAGTATGGCGGATGATTTTGCAAGCCATGTTGGTTGCGCCCAACGTGAGTTAGTGCAAGGCCGCAAGCATTTGCGCAAAGCGCAAGCCCTCCGCAACAGCCCCAGCCTCCCGCTGAAGTCGACCCCCAAGACGTGTACTGTCGGTTCTCCATTGCTTAAACTGAATCTGCCTAAGGCAGCATCCACTTAGGGAGGAGCAGATCCCATGTTCGCCAAGGTTTGCCCTACCTCCCTGAGCCTGGAATGCTGCCTGCATGGGCAGAACCAATACTAGCTGCTTGGCTACGACACGAGGCCTTTCAGGATAATCTGTGGGTTTCTTAACCTGAGTGATCATAAGGGTGATTTAGGCTTCAGCCCTAAGGAGTGATTAGGTAGTGGTCATGCTGACAAGCTCCCATACCTAGTTCCAACTTGGCTTCAGATCCGACCAAATTCTTTGTTGTATGATTATAAGGCTGCGCAATTTAGGTTTAGCGTTGGCATTTGCAGGTAGCAGAGTTGCAAGCCGCGGGAGAAGGTCCGGAATGTTCTGGCAGACCAATGCCCAGCCTCATCAAAGTTGCATTCACTCGCTCCGAGGGTCCCCAACATGACCATATTCCGAAACCAAGTTGCCTGAGTCTCCCGGTCTCCCCCCCTCACCACATTGGAGGGCCCCTCTGCAAGGACTTTTCAAAAGAAGAGCTTGGCCTTTTGTTGCGTTACACTTTGCAAGGTGGTGCCGCACAAGGTCCAGCGAGACATCGAGCAGTTAGAGTACCTCGTGTCCAAAGGCCATGTTGTTGAAATCAATGGGAGATGTTCGACCAGATGGGTACAGGCAGTCCTGTTTGGGCCCCTGCATACGCATTCCACCCTCTTCATGAAAACTATTAGAGACCACCATGATATCCCCTCCATATCCCAGGGTCCTGCAGAGTACCCTTCATTTTGAGACATGCGTCTACCACCTGCCTTCAGCTGCTGCTCAGATGTAGGAGTTCCAACATGATTCATGCATAAACTCCCGAATGGGGCCCCTAGAATCTTTCACAATCTCCACATTGTCTTTGGGTCTTTAGGGAGACACCCGGAAATCCCCATGTGTGGTGGAGAGAAGGTGATGCCAAGCTTTTGTCTGAGAAGCGGTGTTCCTGCAACAGTTACTGAAAGCCATTTGGCAAATTGAAACCTTTTCCAGGCATAATATGGCACTTGCATTGGTGAAGCAACATGCTCAAATCCGTACTTCGAAGCCCGTCGACTTTGCAACGCGCAGAGGCCAAAGCCTGCCCAGATGCCCCAAAACACTATAAGGAACATGTCTATGCTAAAAGCCAAACGGAATGCCTGACTCTCAGATGGCCGGAAAACCAGACCCACAATTGGCATCAAGAGTGAGGGTCCAGGAAATCAGGTTTAGGGTGTTGGTCCGCCTAGCAGTTTGTGGATGCAGAAGGGCTGAGGGCTTTGGCGCAGCCATGCTGTTTTGGGCCGGTCCAAGGTCGGGCCATCGGTTCCGAGTTTCAGGGGCTGCTTCATCATGGAGGTTGGGCCACATGATGGCGCCGTCCAATCCTCTGTATCAGCAGTTCTTCACCCCCAAAGATTGGTTGGTTTTCTAGGAGAGGCTGCAGTACGATACTCTACGTACCAACGTGATTAGGGGACTTTTTTCCCGCCCCCCACTGGGGCTCCGAACCAATGAGGGAAGCCATACGCCTACACGCATTAAGCCAGGACGGCTGGACTCGGAGATGGAGAACTATGTGGCCGAATTCGCGCTGCCGGAGTTCCGGGCAGTGCTGTAGCTAGCTCTGGATTTAGGGGCTCAGGGGTTGCCATGTAAGATCTGGGGTTTAAAGGATTTAGGAGTTATGGTTTTGTGTTACGGTTTCGGAGTTTTGGGAGTTCGGGTTCAGGGTTTCGGTTAGGGCTCAGAGATGGAAGGTTCTTAATGTGAATCGCTGATACAGGGTTAGACAGTGTATGTGCGGCTTGCGCAGGGTAACTCAAACATGCGGGTTCATCTTGTGGGTCCTTGCAATTGGGTCTGTTTTGTTTCTGGGTAATTATGTGAGGGGACCTTGGCGTGAGAAAATCCACGAAGATTCCAAGTTATGGCAAACTTACTTGAACCTCTGTAATTAGGCCGCGTGAATACCCTGATCAACAAAGGCCCTGCAATTCGCAATGCTTCTGTGAACCTGAGCATTCTCACTGCATTGGAAGTACTGTGCATAGTATTGCGATGACTTGCTGACTTTTGGGGAGTTTCAGGCCCTATACGATTCCAAAGTGGCCTTGATAATTCCGCCTTATTCCACAAGCTTCCCGTGGCTCCCTTAGGCACCACATGTGGAGAACCCCTCAAAGCAAAACCCTGCGCACAACCCGACACAAGCCCTAATCCTTAAACACGAATTCTTAGACCTAGACCCGAAGCCTCAAACCTTGAGTCCTAGACCCTAAATAGACCCTAAACCCCTAAGTGTAGCTCCAAAACGCTCACCCCTAAACCTTTCCAAGCACAACCAAGGCAGGTTGTTAACCAGGCCATCTCTCGGGTGAGCCTGCTGTTTTTGGTACGCACATGGCTTGGGCTCGGGGTTAAAGGTTGAGAGTAGGTGAGCCGACCATTTCCATGATAGCTAAGACCAGTAGTATTGTTGCTACGACTGCTGCTGTTGAGATCATGCTGATGCTGATGATGATGATGATCATGATGATGATCATGATGCGCCCCACGTCATTTTCGGGGTTGTCTTGTCTACGCTACGAACAGTGGTGCTGATGCTTGGGAAAGACCCTCTCTGCTTCAGAACGTGGGGTCACATGAGCGACATCGATGTTCTTCATTCAAGCTGTAACGGAAAGCATTCCCGGTTTCAGCATTGATGCTGTGGCAGCTATTTGTGCCACGGCGAACTCACGATGAGCCTTCAAGGCGTGTCAGCTTTCAACTCGCATTGGGCATGCGAGAGAGCCTCCTTTTATTCAGCGTTCAAGCTTGGAATTGAAGTATTGCACGTCAGTGGACACTTCAATCGTCTGTAAGTAGCACTGTTGTGGTGTGTATCCAAAGCTTTGCAGGCGCTCGATGGCACCAATGATGACTCTGCAGTCATAGAGCCGAAGCTAGGTCAAAAAGGGAGTTCTAAGATGGACTCGCTTACTTTTGTCAAGTACATACAGTAAGCTTAATTTCTGGGACTTGGGGCGTTTGGAGTCGGAGGGGTGAAGATCAAGGTCACGGTGGTAGCTGCGAGAGCATGTTAGGGACTTCGGGATTCAAGTTGCAAGTACGCAGGTCTTACTTACATTTGGAAAGTTTCAGCAGGCCCGCCGTAGCATTTAGAACAGAGGCTTGAAGTTGAGCCAGGAAGTCTATGCTATCTGCGCGCGTCAACGCAAACCGTGGAAGTCTCCAAAATATCAAGATGTAGCAACACTCCCCCGCCGCCTGTTGATCAATCCTCGTGTTTTTTGTGCCAACCGTTGGACCTGGAGAAGACTCCAGCTTGTGATTCCACGCCGCAGCGCGCGTCAGTCTGAATATTGGACGTGTTAAAGTTAAAGTTTGCAAACTCCGTCACAAGGAGCAGTGAGTTCGCAGGTCGTGGTGCCATTTTCGACTTTGAGGCTTGCCTTGCTTTCTACTAGTCTCAAACTACATTTGAGGAATGAGCACCTGGCCGTGTTCTTTGGCCTGCACAACAGGCAGGATACAAGGGTGACCGAGCAAGCACAGTGTTCACGGTCGAAGCTTCTTTACGGCTCGTTTGACTTTTGGCGGTTCTTGCCGCATTCTAGGCTATAGACATGTTTGTTCCAGAGGCAATTTACCCGAGGACACCTGAAGATTTCTGGGTTGTCTCAGTGTTGTCTCAACGCCCAAAGCCTCATGCAGACACTGTCTGACCATCAGCTCCAGGGCAGTCCACTTCTTCTACTACTACTACTACTACTACTATTACCGCTAGTGCTACTCCTACTGCTACGTCTTCTTGTACTTCTGTTGCAGCAGACGTCAGCGCCTCATCGCCTTCTGCCTTTAATCGGCAGGCACCTGCATCTGCACCCGGGCACAAAGCTGCCGGGGTCAGTGGTCAATCCTGCATTGGCCCCTCGGCGCCTTTTGTAAAAGGGCTCCAAGGCAGATTGGCATTGATATGTGCTGGTGTAGGCTTTCTATGTTCACAACTTCTAGCTACAGGAGTTCGTCTTGCATCCCTTGAAGTACACAGAAGAATGAGAACGCCATTAAAGTGCCGAATTTCATGGGATACTCGGTGCAACACAGTGTAACCATCAACATGGCTACTGTGCTGGTATTGGTCTACAGCTGGCATTGCTAAATCAGTAACATCATAAAAGCCTGCCTTCATGACCTTCGGCAGCGCAAAACGGATCAGGTTTCATGCTGCCTTTGTCATTCGGGTTCCATTGCTCAACCATGTGCAACAGTTTAGGCCAAACTTGGTCCAAGTCGGGTCCCTGGAAACTCCTGCCACCTGGGCACTGTAACCTCTAAATGCCTCGACACTTAACCCGAATCCAAAGTTTGAATCCCATCTTGTTTGCAAGGATCTGGCTGAAGCACAGCATCAATTTGCTGAGCAGAAGCTGCTGGAACAAGAATTTTGAAGATCTTCCTTTGACTATTATTCCCAAAAGCTCAGAGGGTTTGATTAGAGTTACAAGCTGAGATTTGAGATGGGCCAGGTGTGATGGCTAGGTGCTTTCTGGGCTTGTTGGACGCTGTTTTGCGAGGGCTGTTGGGTGGGATGGCTCCTTGGAAGTCGTACAAAACTGCGTAGATACAGTTTCCAGTACTTATACGGCCAAAGCCTCTTGCTGCCTCGTGGTTGTTCGTGGTTCGATTGAAGGTCATAAGGCTCATTGTTCAATTCCCCCGACCGCACACACTGTTCAAAAGTCGGCAAGGCGCATTCCTCAATGAGTAGCATCACAACTCCAATTGGCGGAAGCTCTGCTAGCCGTTGTTTTGTTATTCGTTCGGCATCTCTTCCGTAATATCCCGGGCTCCTCAGTGTGTTGCATGAAGCGTGCTTCGGAACAGAGCTTCAAATCTTGTTCTTCTCAGAACTTTGGATTTGTTCGGGGGTTTTATATAGAAGCCTTGATATTTTGGGGTATCTATGGGGTTGACCTCGAAGCTCTGAGAAACAGGGGTGCAGGGTTCTTGCTTGCAGAGAGGTTTCCACCTGTTGTCGCACATCACTCTGCTACATGCACAGACTCTCCTTTTACTCCGGAGTCTCGAATCGCTGGCCGGGTATTATCCTCAAAAACTTGCTCTGCATGATGGAGTATTCGTCCCGAAGCAAGAGTATCTTGGCCTTCGCTGGATGTTCCAGCACCGAGGCATCGGGCTATCGTTATGGACGACTTTCTTACCGAGGGCGCCTTGCAGGTCCTCTGTGGGTATGTGCCCAATGAAATGACCGATGGTCTTTGTTTGCGGTACTGAGCAGAAGACATATAGAGAAACTGGAGTAACACTCCAAAACAATAACAGCCACACGCAAGCAAGCCTTGGTCCTTCAGCTGTACAGGCTGCAACGTGGCGAGTCAAGCATTGAAGCGCGTTGCGGGTTGATGTTGGGTAAGATCGAGAAACTGGACGTTTGTCCATTGCCTGGTTTTGTGTCTGGAGAAGGTATTGAAGCGTAATGTGCCCGTATTCTGGTGCTAGTATTAGCTTGATCCTGCTAGACCTGTCCCTTGAACTGCGGATCAGAAGAAGTTCTCTCTTTGTTAGTTAACACTCACCCCACATGTATTAGAAGAAGCCTACACGCCTAATCCATACATCCTGATCCCTGCAGACCTCAACCCTGCCCCCCTTCTAAAACCCTAACCTCATAGCCTCCTGTGACCCGACCCTAGACAAACCATTCAACCCAAACCGCTTTTGTTATTGTGTGGCCAGGTGCTGCGTGATTTTCTATTAGAGTCGACCATCTGGACGGACGTCAAGCGAGGCTGGAGTTGTACCCAGTGGCTTGTATCCATCGGAAAGTGGGAAGCCCGTAGCCCATGATAATCTTTAGAAGCGCCTTACTTGAGGCAACAGACTTTTCAGGTTTCAACAAGCCAGGTTGAGTTGTTTCGAGGTCAGAGAGCAAGCCGGCGTTCCTTCACCATTATTTTTAATAATCATTCTTATTCTTATTTTTCTCATGAATATTACTCTTATTGTTATTAAGGTAATCCTCGTTCTCTAGTCCTCTACAGTACTCAGTACTCTTATTATTGCTAATATTTCTAGTATATTATGACGTGCGCTCAAGCACAAGTGGACTTGGGCAGGTTACGTGGGTGCTTATCTCCAGACCGGGCTGGCCAGCTCTCTCATAGTTCAGGTCGCGCAGGCTGGCTGGGGTTTAGCAGTTGAGGGTCGAGGTTCGCCGGGTCTAGGGTTGTAAGGGGCCAGCTGGCCGTCAGTGTTGGGCCAAAAGGCACTAGAGCTTTCCAAGCAGGATCCAACTACCTACCGCCGGAATAACAGGATCTTCCGAAATGAGGACTCGTTCAAACAAATTGCAGACCACCTCACTAGCATTGAGCTTCTATAGGCATGGCCCCTGATAGGCGTCCTTGAAGATTATTTCGAAGAAGTGAGCCTCTAAATCCTAAATCCTAAACCCCAAAACCCACAGACCCCAAATCTTGAAACCCCGAACCCCTTTCCTCAGCATCCACACAGTCCTCCATCTCCCAAATCAAAAAAACCTTCAGATAGCTTGAAGGAGATTCAGACAGCCCTGCCCCAAGTCCTGGGCGGACTCGAATTCCAGAGCCCCGGCTAAGCTCTGATACTTCATTGGGGCGTTTAGGGTTTAGGATTCAGAGTTTAAAGTTTAGAGGTCGGGAAGATGGAAAAGCCCCTTGCTGCAGTCTGCCTTGGGTGTTGTGCTACTATGTTGTTGTATGGATATGTGTGTGAGATGTTGAGTTTAGATAGCTCAGCATCCATGATCGGAATTCGGTGCTGCACCTTCCTGAAAGGTTGTAGGATGTCTGCGTTGTATGAGTAGCCGTTTTCGACAAGGAACGGCTTAAAGCACTGTGCGGTGATCTGGGGTCCTTGCTGTCAGGATGCACTTCACTTGGTATGTTTGCATTTCATCATGAATTCTGGTGACTCCCAGTGAGCTCATCGACAACGTGATTTTTAGATTTCTCTGTGTAAGCCATCTGCTCGCCGGCTTTGCAAAGCAAAGCACTATCCACCGATGCATTCTCAGTGCCTTCACATTCGTGATGGACATCAAGAGCTGCCAGGCTCCCAACAATACTGCTTGCGCCGTAACCCCATCCGAGCTATTGAAAGGGCTCCTTTTTCCTTGCCTTTCCCAGGAATGCGTGGGCGTACATGTACGATGGACAGCTGCCGGGCATCGGCGTACATGCTGATGACTCTCAGTCTTATGGAACGCTGTGTCAACCATGTAAGGACTAGCTGACCGCGCAACAGATGAAATCCGTTGAGCATAGAAGCGGCTGACCTGATCTCAGCCTCAGTCGGTTCGCACAGGTCTTCAGCATCCGATTGCTTAGTCTGCTTCAAGCAATCGTGCCCCTGTGACCAACCCCTCTGCTGATGCACAACAACTTGAAACATGCGAGGACGCTGCTGTTGAGTGGAAACTCTTGTCAAGTGCGGGTCTAGTGTCTAAGGACTCGCAGGTCCAGATCAACATCTACGTGACGCCCACGGAGGCACACGCGGAAGCTCAATCTTCGTGTGGTCTCCCAAATTTTGTTGGGGCATTGGGCTCGGCAAGACGAAGAAGCTCATAGATGTGTTTTCTTGGTATGAGGTATGGAACCTTGTACCAACTGTAGCAATTTGATTCCAACAATGCGACCCCAACTCTGGAACCAACCCAGATAATCACAGATGATGGAGGCAAACATGTGGACCTCCGACCCAAACCTTCCATCTGGTGGCCTAGCCCCTTGGCGGCAGGGTGCATTTAGGGTTGAGGGTAGCTGTAAAGCGAGGCCCGACGTT
Source organism: Symbiodinium pilosum (assembly GCA_905231905.1). Classification (NCBI taxonomy): domain Eukaryota; class Dinophyceae; order Suessiales; family Symbiodiniaceae; genus Symbiodinium; species Symbiodinium pilosum. Next base: position 15,618 of record CAJNIZ010020757.1, read on the forward strand.
GAAACCCTTGAAACCCTTCCCCCTCCATAAGCCCGAAAGGCCAAATTTCAATCAGACAGTGTGAAGGCAGGGGGGTGAAGGGCTCAGGAGATTTCCGGCTAGTGCCTTTCAAAATCCCTTGCTCGGCGGGCTGTAGGATATCCATGCTTTTGCTACGTTTCGCAATGGGATGGGTTTGAGGTCCCTGGTTCAGAGTTAGGAACTCTCAGGTTAGAGTTTTCAGGAAGGGCGTTCCCTAGGAGGTGCCGTCCTTGAATAACTTGCACGTCCTACAAGGTTGGGGGGATTTTCCAGTATTGGGGGTACCAACTTGGGGATCCCAGCAATATAAGGATTGTAGTGGCTGGGATCAGCTCTAACCTGCTTCCATGGACTCTTCGACTGTGTTAGCATGCGTGGGTGTGCTTCTGATATTGACCTGTATTTAAAAATCCTTGTAGGCCTTGGTTAAGCATTCGCCTTCATAAATCTAAAGCCTAGTTACAAGAAAGATGGGGGCTGGTCCCACAATATTAGTCCAAGCGTCAGTTAGTTCAGCGTTCATGATGCAGAGCGCTGGAATGAGCACTGGATTGGAGGTCTTAGGGTTTGGGGCTTCTACAGGGGGGAATCTTTTGCTGCAATTGCCTTGCCCTTTTGTCGAGTTATATCAAACCTGCCACCAAACATTGCGGAGTTGTCTTAGCTTAAAGCCCTCAAAGCCCAAAGCCTCAAAGCATCCTGAAGGTTATCTACGGCGTCGGGCCGCCGGAGGGCTGGGACTTCAACAAGTACAACAGCGAGAGTAAAAGCCCAGAGATCCAGGAGACAAATGCATAGCCTGGGAAAAGCCCTCTGAAGCATCTCAGCGTACTCGCTGTAGAATTCTGTAAAGGAGCCTCATGCTTGTAAGCACCTGGGATGGGAAGCCTGCGCACCCGTGCATGCTACAACCACTTACACCCACGCGCGCGCGCCCTTGACACTTCTTTGTGTGTGTTTGCAGCTGCGGCGGTGAGTACGAGGGTGTGGGCCGCAGCTTGATCTTGCTGCTGTATCAGAAAGCCCCCCTCCCACCCTTGCAGTGTGTGCCTCACCCTATGGTCAGCTCCTGGTGCAGCTGGACTGGGGGGTTGAAACATGTGCGCGGTCCATTACAAAACATGCATGTGAGTGTGTGTCCTGTTGTGGTTGTGCGCGCGGTTGTAAGTGTTGACTCAAGATATCGCTGTTTACCCTTCGTCAGCAACGGATGCAGGCGGCACGCTTTCTGATGAACGCCAGGAATACACTTCGCGACAGAATCACAGCAGAACCCGCTTGAAGCGGTCCATGTGGAGAAGGCCCTGTCCTTCAGTAATGTAAGTCCTATTGCATACCGCGCTTTTTGTGTTTCAAGGAGGTCCTCGCGGAGGCTGGGTACTGGAATCTGACGGTTCCATACATCCAAAACCGCGCCGCCACCTGGCTCCAACTAGTAGAGCCAACCTTAAAATTCCCACGGAGCAGGGTGACTCCCGAAAAGGCCTTGGTAGCCATTGATAATTTAGGCCTGACAGAGCTGTGAAGAACAACGCATGTCAGGATGGACTTGCTGAAGATTCGTTAATACATTGTATCACTCTACACTGGGCTCAGTTGGATGGGTTTGGAGAGTTTAAATTTTGGTCTTGAGACAAGGCCTGTCGACCTACAGTGGCGCTCAGGAGCTTTTCGAACGATATTCAAGCACACAGTTGCAGTAGTTGTCGTGTGCATTGGCTCCAGGGAGTAGGGCTTGGGATGTAGAAGCGAAGGCCAAGGTTCAGGGCTTGGGATGTAGGGTTCAGGATGAAAAGTTTAGATTATATAGGTCTCAAGGTCGGGTGTGGGAGCTAAGTATGCAGGCCTTAGGCATGTAAAGATATGCGTTTGAGGCCCAAGCCCTTTGTATTTTTGATTTGTGCTATGTCCTGCTTGGTCCAGTCTAGCATTTCAGGATGTACCATTTCCTCTAGATAAGCAAGCCATTTTGCCACATGACATGCGCATGCCCTGCTCTGTCCAGCATTCAAATCTGCTAGTTGTCAGCAGAATGGCTAAGAGGCGTGGTACCAGTGAGAAACCTCTGAGGCAGCCACAAGATTGGTATAAGATACCGTTGTTCTAGGGACAACCTCCACCAAGGTTTTGTTTGACTCCACCTACCTGCACAGATCGGATGACCTCAAGTTCCGTGAAGGTGTCTCGCTGCAGTTTGATGAGCCCGAGGTGTCCTGCATGCGGTGCGATAGGACACAAGACGTCAGTGACTGTCTTTTTATGCGCATAAAAACCGCCACTGATTGCAAACAAATCTGGATCCTGGGATCCCTTCATGAGGCTCCTCGATTCGGAGATTGCAGTAGGTTTTGCGGAGCATGGAAAGCATGTGTACCATGGATGGTTGCTGTACGGGAAGACGGGATCCCGCTTGGGGGCTGTGGACGCTCATGGCCACATTCCCGCCTTGCCCGGCAGTGCGGTCATCAAATAGCAAGCCATTACTTTTGAGCTCCAGTTTTCGAAGTCGTTGTTCTGAGACTGTAGTTGCGAGGGCACAGGGAGCACTACATGCGGACGTAGGAAGTAGAGGCCAATACAGGCATAGCGGCGGAGATCAAGCGGGCTGGTTCAACAAACACGGTGATCAGCTTAGCAGGGTTTCCACTACGCAAAAACGCTTGACTCGCCCTCTTTTTCGTCAGTTGTCATGCAGACCGGACGTGAGTTTGACCTTGTGCGCCTGAGGCTTTCGGTGCTGCGTCAGCGCATGCAAGAGCTGACCACCCTAAGAAGTAGTTTGTCATTTGTGTAGTGCAATTGGTGGAGAATAAAGTTAAAGTCGCTGGCAGGGACCTATAGGCTGTAGGGTTGGTATCATCCCAGGGCACTTTAAGCAGCAAGCAACCGTCTGCCTTTTTTGCAGTGCTTACATGAGGCTACGCCAACCGGCGCATCAACCTCACGTTCCTCTACGGTTCCAGGGACAAGCTCCACCGTGCCCCCGCGGTGTCGTGAAAAAAGGGGCCAGATGCGCACAGGTAGTTGGGCGCTGAGTCTTTGGGGCGCATGGCTGCATGAATTATGGCTATGGATGTAAGGTTTGGGATCTCATCATCTGCTGGCCGCACAGGATGCTTGCTTCTGCCCTTCGTTGCCAGGAAGAGGAACTTGGAAGCCTAAACCCTAAACCCTAACTTCCCGTTTGGGTGGGCTCGCTCGCCATCATACATTCCCAAATGCCATAGTTCTTATTGCAGGGACTCTCGGAAAGGGGCCCTATATTAGAATTCTAGAAGCTTTCCTTTGGAGGAGCACTGCAGCGGGCGCTTCGCTGCAGAAGAGCCCGGAACGCTAATTAGCCGCCCGGGGCCTTGGGGCGGGCAGAGTGGAACGTAGGGATTCTTAGGGGCTATAGGGTTTATGGGGTTCAGGGTATTTTTGTTCATGTGGTTCCTGGTTCATTTTTAGGGTTTGTAAGGTTTGTGCCTATTCGGTTTAGTTCTTGCGTGTGGGGTTCATGTTTTATGGTTGGGGTTTGGGGTTTGAAAAGAGGAGTTTGCGATGTGAAAGTGATGGTCGGGGTCCTGTTTTGGGGGTAATGTCGCGGGTCACAATGGCTTTAGGGATAGTTGTTCACGTCTCACACGGAAAGCTAAGGAAAAACACATGGGGATGGTGGGGCATATTGGGGCATAGAAGGCTGTGCATACTATAGGGTATCAGGCTTATCACAAGTACCTGGAACGATGGGGTCCTGGATCTTGCTTGAAGCTGTCGGATCCAGGGTTTCAAGGTTTGAGGGTTTAGCATGTAGATTTTGAGGCTTACGTGTGCAACAGCGGTTCCTGCAGGAGGCAGACGAGGGAAGGGTCATGGGATCAGAGCTGGAGTGCATGACTTCTGGAGACTTACGGCCGGGGAATTTGAGATGAAAGTAAGCGTGGAAGAGAAAACGTTATGAGTCACCCTGCCCTAAATGTTACGAACCCCACTCTCGAAGAGGCTGACGGCTTCCTTCCTGTTTAGCAGGCTGATTAACAGGGTTCGGATGGATGCGAGCCGGAATGCCAGAACTTCCAAACTCCAAATTCCGAACGAGAACCTTTGAAAGTCCGCCGGCCATGCAAAATCATCGAGATTCTCGGTGAAGCAGCGCCGCCGCTGCCGCCACCACCATCAGATAGTCTGCTTTCTTCGTTCTATGGCCATCGTTACAATGCAAACCCCTTAGTTGCAAATCGTTTTTTTCAAGGCACCCTCCACCCTCTCCTCCTCTTTTGCTAGTAGAGGCTTGCGGCTTTCAAATCCAAAAATGTTATAGCCTGTTCAGTTACAGCCCAACCAACATCATTCCGGTCCTTCTTAACAATGCTTCCATCAGTCCATCAGTCTCTTGTGTCAGCGGAAGTCGTTGGCCAAGGCCATGTGCCGAGGGTGGAGGCCCATTCTGAAGTAATGCAGGGGCTTCAATATATGTATATATATGTATTATATTCATATTTATATTTATATACATGTATATATGTATATATATAACTCGTATAGCCTGAACATGCAAGGAAAGGGCGGCAAGTTGCCATTATTCAGCCTCCTGATGTATTCTACCTGCTCAGCTTAGTAGGGGACATCCCTGAGATGGATCAACGGACGCAGTGCCATAGAGGCTCTGTCTGGTAAAATGCAAGGAGGAAGGTAGGCATTCTGGGTATTGTTCGCGTCGCTGGCGGTGTTGAGATTCTGTGTGGGAGCAGCGGTTCTGATGCGATACTGGGACCCCATGCTGGTCCAGTCCATGTGAAACATGCGCTTCAAAGAAGGATTCGTACTGCTTCTCGTGATTTACTTGAGCTACTGTGTATGGGCTGAATCTTGCAGGTTTTGAATACCTCCTCTCAAGGCATTGTAGGTTGGACACGTGTGGACAGACGCTGGTTTGTTTCAGCCTTCCTTTGTTGTAGTGCCACTCCTCGATTCCCTAATCCCCAACCCCTACACCAGCAACTCACGTGCAATACTTTAAACGGACTGCCAGAATCCCAAGCGCTTGATCTATGTGATGGTCTAGGGTTCTGGCAACTAAGCTTTGCTGAGACAAGTGCTACCTCAACTCACTACAACCACATAGCCTGGGCCAGTCATCCGCTCCTGCACGGCCACTGGTGGCCGCCATCCCAGACGAGCCAAAGGCAGCTTCGGGCTTCAGGGTTTCACACGTCTATTGAGTCTATTGGCCGGCGAGTAGCGTAGCATCTTTGCACGGTTGCCAGACACCGCGGTGTCACTGTTGACCGAAGAGATGATATCACGGAAGACTCGGGGTTCTGGGGCATGTTTTGCATAGGCCTCTCCAAGCCAGTAAGCAAAGTGAACGAAGTATTGGAATATCATGGTCTGTCGACGAGATGCTTGTTGGCCGGGAAATGCGCAATGAGTCAAAGCCAGCGCAGTCATCAGTGCTGAGGTTCCCGCACAACGCTACACATTCTGGCGTTGCTAAGATTTGTACAGCCCTGTTTCGGAATTGTGCCTCTTGAATCTCCTCCTAGAAGCCCAACACGTCTAACCTAAGCCCTTTTGAGATCAGGGCCCGTCTCCTCTGGCAACTGGAATCCTGCTATTGTCCATCCTGCTGATCTTCTTGGCAGCTGCACCCAGAGTTGCCGAGCTTCGGGGTCATCCGGGTGTACTTGCAGGAGTCGAAGGTCCGTATGAGATGTTCCCCTTTGTTTCATCAGAGCTGCTTCAAGGCATGATATAAGAAGCATCATATTACTTGTTGTGGTCACTTTGAAGTAGATGCAGAAATGGGCCGTGCGGCAGGGTGTCTGCGGATCGCAACATGTCCGGGCATATCACGTGTGATTCAGAGATAGGAGGGTCACAAGACTGGGTGTCTTGACTGGTGAGTTTGCGGCAGATGGTTCTCCTACAGAGAGACAGTGAGTCTGAGTGTAGGGTCATATGCATATGCGGATGGTACAGCAGCTGTCAATCATGTGAGGGGGGGGCATCTGGGTGTCTGCGGAGATGTATAACACGCCTCAGCATCCTGAGCCCTTCATATGTTTCTTTGTGCTAGGAGATTTCGTATTTCGGGGATATGATGACGAGAGAGCCCTACTGTGGGATAGGCGTACCCCAAGTTTTGCATTTTGCATGTGCAGCGCTTCCAGTATAGCCTTTGCGATGTAAGGGGGTTGGAAAGTTGTGTCTTGGACTTGAAAGTGCTCTCTCAGCAGTGAAAGAGGAGACTGAGCACTTTGTTTCCGGAGTTTCCGGTGTGAGGGTTACAAGCGTTAATCAAAAAGTCAAAAAGGATGCAGTTTTGAGATCAACCCCGGCATGCATGCCAGGAAGAGAATTGAGGTTTTGGGCGCTGCCTTAGAATCCAGGATTCTTACGGCATGTTCTCACGGAAAATGCCGGAGACACTTGAAAACCACAGTCACCTCTAGCAACAGGGCCATTTCTGTCAACCTCATAAGCTGCATGGCCAGCAGCGTTCTAAGATCAACAGCTCGTGTTTTTTTCCTTTCTGCCACATTTGACACAGGCACTTGGCATTGTGCTGCTCAACCAGAGGACGTCTGGCCTTGTCAATTGCAAGACTTGCTTGGGCGCTTGGGGCTAGCCAAGCAGATTGTGTGTGGCCATGTGCAAGTAACGCATAGTATGTACTGGGTTTCATAAAAAATCGCAGAAGAAGGGCGCATATCAACAAAAGAAGCAGATCTCAACGTCAAGTCTGGGCCATGAATCGGAGTTTAGACGTTTGGAGGAAGCAGATGCCATTTTGGACGGGAGCGCTTGGCAGGCAAGACCAGCACATGAGCACCGAGTCATGGGGTGGGAGTTCTTCGAAAACGAGACCCTTTGCGGATAATGACTTGGGGTATGAAAGGGATCATGCAGCATGTACCCTTGTAAGACATGTACAAATGCCTGCTGTGAGCATTTAACAGGCCCGCACTCATGATTTCGCAGCTTCATAAGGCTTGATCTGAAGCCTTTTCAATCTTCTAGAAGTGTTGGGAACGTTATAGTAACATAACCCTTCGTAAGAAGCTTTGTTGACATGTACCTCCTTGCATTTGCATTTGTCATTAAAAAAGGCATCTTATCCAACGACTATATCACGTATTCTATTGTAGGACCCCGAGCAAGGGACCCCCTCGATTTTTGGAAACCTCCGTATGCACTCTGCCAGATACCTGCAGCGCCAGCGACTGGATTTCCTCCCAACGACGGAAGCGGACGCGGGAGCCCAGGAGCGCTTTCCGCAGGCTTAAGGGATTGAGAGCTCAAGGATTGAGGATTAGGGGCTGTATAGGGATTATGGATTAGATCCAGAGGTCCCGAAACCCTGAAGGCCTTGCAAGGCTTAGACCCTTCAGGTCTTATATTGCGAGCTCCACGCACTGTAGCTCCTCAAGCACCCCAAACACTCCGAGATCACCAAAACCATGGTCTCCACATGCTCCAAACATCGTGATAGCCTTTATAGAGAGACCATCTAGCGCACTTTTCCACCAGCAGGCGCGCCCTGATGAACGGCAAGGTGTCATCACTATGCGATGTCTCACACCTCCCCAGAATACGGCTCTCAATTCTTGATGCGGGTGACGGAAAGATTTAGTTGGCGTAACGCAATGGGCATTGGACGGATTGTCCGTGGTGGTGGACTGTGGTGTCCGTGGTGGTGGTGGTGGTGGTGGNNNGGTGAGGCGGGTGAGGCGGGTGAGGCGGGTGAGGCGGCGGCAGCAGCAGAGGCAGCGGCGGCGGTGGTGGCCGAGGGGGCGACGGCGGCGGCGTTGGTAGTGGAGGGCGGCCGCGGCGGCGGCGCCGGTTGTGGTTATATGACATCATGAACCAGTTCAGAGTTTCAACATACAAATGTGTTGCACTTGTCATGCAACTAGTCTCTAAGCAACGTCAAACGCACGCCGCAATCCTTTCACAAAACTCCAGAAAAGGAGTGAAGAACATGAGTCCTGTGAGGTGGTAATGGCAAGTGCGTTATTGAACAAGGTCATGTTGAGCTGGGACATGGTGTTTAGCCAGCATGTGGGTTTGTTGGCATTTGATTTCGTTTTTTTGATTGTCCTTTTGACCATGCCTTTGGATCTTGGAAAACAGATACTACAGTAGTATCATGGAAGGCTAACAGAAGCAGTTGAAAAACAAACAGGAAGCAGACGTCATCCTGTATCGCGCCCAAGCGGATGAGGTGGGACCTCAAAATCGGGGATGACGCTTGTGTATCAAAGTCTTAGGGATCACGCAGGTCGTGTCTTTAATGCGGGTTTCGTTTAGATATGTATGGGGGGGGGGTAATACAAATATCGGTATACAGATATCCTATATAGGATGAGATATAGGGCCCTTGTTCGGTTATACGGGGAAAAGGTAAAGCGAACACCAGCTTTCAGATAGGGATTCTTGCAAGATTGCAACCAGCAGTGTCAGGTGCGGATGTGGCAGTCTTTCCCACAACTAGACCTCCAAAATGCCATTTCAAAAGAGGACCACTAGTTGAGCGTGGTTTTTGTGAGTGTAGCACTTGCTGCTGCTGGTACTGCTGTTTGTGACGCCATGCTTGCTGGAATTGCCTGTAATGCGCTGAACAAGGGCCAGCTTTTTACATTCAAACAGGGCGCGCCCCCGCAGTTCTGGAGTGATGGGCCAACCAGCCACCCGCCGCCACAAAACGAGCATTCCTTAAGACCAGGGCTGTCATGTGCATACCCTTCAGAGAAGTCACATTGCTGAAAGAACTCCACCAAGGACTCCTAGAATGGAGGCTGCCCTCACATGACGGTGTGCTTTCTCTCAAGGCTTGCGGCGCAAATGTCGCCGTGCCTCCCTGCTGCATGGTTCATCGTAATGTCTCATTAGATTGTTCTCGAAAAGCTAGGTACTGCATCTATGATGGACCGCACGCATAGCCAGTCTCCGGGGCCGTTTGAGTCCAGCTACAGGCAATGATCGCACTGCCATTTGGGTTGAGAGCTACAACTTAACTTGCAGCTGGTCTTGTATTCAGGCATCAGACATAAGCATGCTGAGCGGCGTGATTTCATGCACCCGCGAATATCATAACACCCATGGCTCTTCTTCACAATTAGATTCCACAGCCTCAGGCATACATAGTATATGCAAAGTGCCCCGACACGATGTAGCGAGGATCCCAGCGCGGGGATCCTTCGCAGATTCTCACATGGCTTGCATGGCCCACGTGGCGCCAGTCTTGCTGGCCATGAGTCTTTTGCATTGTGTTTCGTCCTCTTGGCGTCTGCACCGCTGTTCAACAGTTTTTTGTTATAGTTTTGCCTGGCTACGTTTTTGAAGCCCAATAAGGGGTCATACCGTGATTTTCCCGATGAGTCTAGCATCCCAAGAATGCGAGAGGTATGTCGGCACGACTGATGGGTATCAAAGCTGTGATGATGTTTGCCTCGGCCGAGGGGTTTGCAGCGAAACTGCGCTGAATTCCCTCATGAGCAGCTGCAGTGCTTCTGACATCCACTCTTTTCTCAGGACTGGGGTAGATTTAAGAATGAGCGTCCGCTATCCCTTACCCTGCCAAATCCTGCCAACTAGTACTAGTTAGAGATGTGATTTGAGTGGAGCCTTTCAATTTTGCTTTTGAGGAGCATCGCAAGCACTCGCTCGGTACAGAGCACGGCAGGAACGGATTATACAACCAGCTATGACTGTTCGAGTGGCCTGAGCTTGCAAGCAGGCAACCTTCAAATTCAAATGGTGAGCCCAATGGCGGTTAGTAATGGGCAGTGCTACTATGATGCAAGTGGTGGGTCAACTTGCTCTACAGCCGCCCCCAGCACCGGTTGGGCAAGATTTTGCTGCTGTGTTGAAGCTGTTGGTGACTGCAATGTCGACCAGCTTAATTGCCCGACGGAACTGTCTTTGGCAACCGCTACGTCTGCCACCTCGACTTCGGTGAGCACAGTCACAACATCTTCGTTGACAATTACGTTTTCTTCATCCAGCAAATCCACAACCACAACAATCACTCACTCATCCACGGTTTCCTCAACAACGCGCACAGCAACGCACACCACAAGTACCAGCGTAACGTCCACCACAAGCACGTCAACGTTTAGCGCAACTACAAGCATGACCTCCACTAGTACAACGTCTGCTTCTTCAACAAGATCATCATCCAGCTCCTCCACGTCAGGTACATCAACTACGTCCACGATGTCCAGCACTTCCTCGACGAGCACTGCTTCTTCATCTTCATCGCGCACCACTAGCACAACGTCTTCGAGCTGGTCAACGACGAGCACATTCTCCAGAACTACAGTCGCATCGCTGATCACTGAAACGAGCAGTCTCACTTCCACCCATACTGTCACACCTACGTCAACTGCATCTTTCTCTACGACCGGCACTACCACAACCCTGGTTTCAACAACAACTAGCACGACCTTGACCTTGACACTTCAAAGATGGCTTTTTGACCTTCAGTCTTTCTTCAGGCCTGCCGCAGCGCCGATCCAAACTAACGTTCTTCACAATCTGCACGTTCCATGTTGCCCTGCGCTTATAGCATGCACCAAGAACACACCAAATGCATGCTCGTGTAGTGCACAGCTTGACATGTTCGTGCCCTGCAGGCCCAAACCCCTTCAAGCCGTGGTTACCACAACCTCGACGTCCTCATCAACGATGACAACTGCTACGTTCACGTCAAGTTCCTTTGAAGTGCCAACGCTGGCAAGCTCGACCACGACGTCGACCAAGTCGACGACGACCTCCACACCCCCTGGAGATGAGCAGTCTGTGGCAGTTGCCTGCAGTGAAGTGAGTCTGGTTGCATGTATCTGTCTATTTGTTGGTGTTGCTGCATGAGGCTATCCTCGCAGTTGCTTTCAAATATTACTGGCGCAAAACCTCCAGTCCTTACAGTAGGGTAGGCCTCCGGCCTTTACGTTGAAAACTATGACAAACTGGGAGGAAGCCACCGGCCACCACCCGAAGAGGCCGATGAGATGTAGGCCAAATTCCCCATGGCCGTCGTGCCCAGGACTCCCATAGCCGCAGCAAAAGGGTTATTGAGTCACCATTTGCAAAGGAACAGAATATCTGGGAACACAAACACAACAAAAGAAAAGGACATCCTGAAATCATGCCACTTCTCCAAGAGGCTCGAGGGTAAGTGGATCCGCTTGTCGGAGGGATGATCTGCGAGATTGCATCACATGCCATGAAGAGAAGGCTCCTTCTCAACACACACGATCCTATTTTGGGAGGAAGCCTGTGGGGTGTTGTCACCGTCACCACTAGCAAGGTACACTAGTTTATGGGATACTGAAAGTTTTCAAGCCCTGGAATTCGTCGAATTACTAGGCACGCGCAATGCCCATGCTCGGCAAGTACGACGTACTGCCTAGCATACTTGCTTACTTAGGCAGTCTTGCTGTAGGCTGAATGCGTTTGTGACCATGCAGATTTTTTGTATATGTCATGGCTTTCATGCCATACCTCTCCAAAGCAAGCTTGTTGTCCAGCATTTGAGACCTCCTTGGCAATGCCCTCACTGTAGGCTGCTCGGGGTAGTGGTCGGTTACCGGCCCCAAAGTCGGATAAGCTACCTCAGAACCCACACTCATGAAGCGAAAGCTAGATTTTGGACAATCAATGTTTCCGCATGTCACCGCATGTCTCTTGTTGAGTCTTAGTTGAATTCGTTCGTGCCAGAATCCCTTGAAATTGTAAACGGCATCTGCATTTTGCCTAAGTTGACGGCTGGGAGACTTGCTTGGTCGTCTGCCCGAGGACTGTACAGGATACGGAGTCTGTCTCTCGCAGAGAACCGAACAAGCCCAGATCAAAGAACAAAAATCGAGACTAGGGTATATTGCATGTCATAATATCAACACTGTAAAATCCTCGCAGTGCTAGGTCAAAAAAAGCGTTCTCTGGGTTTGAAAGACCCATAAACTTTTGACGATCATGTTCTTTGTCGTTGCAGTGACCATGATCTTCTCAAAGGAAGGGCACAACGTCCTTCTACAACTGGATGGAACAATTTCTGCAAGTACAGGCCACCTTTTGTGCTTCCGACGGCGGTCCTCAGGATCCTAACATTCTGAGGCTTACGTGCAGACTGTTAACTTGATACTCATTGTGGAGTGGAACTACAGCCCTTGCATGCAGAAGTTTATGTCATCTTTACATTGGCCCGAGGACAGAATACGGTGCCAAGCAAAATATAGAACTCCATGACTCCATGGGTTCCGAATTTTCTTGAACTCTAGTTATTACAGCCTGATGCTGCTTCCGATCCACCCAGTTATTGCCAAGAATTCGTCCCTTCGGACCGGCAGCCTGCACAGACGTCCGGTCCAGAACGCCGGCAACGCATTTTTCCGTACTTTGCTTGGAGGGCTTTCGAGGTCAAGGGTTTTATAAGGGTCCAGGTTAGGGGTTGAAGGTGTCGGGGACGGGTGTAACGTGATTGGATGAAGGGTGTCTGCGTCATGCAGGAATTATGCGGGGAGCATGCAGGTATCGTATGCTGGCTCATCATTCCAGGATAGACTCTGAGGAGAGTGCATGGGTTTTCCTCAAGCTTGGGTATCCGAAAGAAGTATTCAACCTGAAGCATAGCAGAACCCCAAATGGATTAAATTGGAAACCTCACACTCGTGTTATGCGCAGGAGACTTGACGTGCTCAATGAGCGTGTCTTGTGTCAAAACCACAACTTGGCTGCTACAAGAGCAGTAGTTGCGACCAATTTGCCCAGGAATTTTGGGCAGTAGGCTCAGGGAGCCCGGGTCAGCTTTGACCAGCTGCATCACAAAAGTGCTGTATGCAAGCTTACCCACCCCATGCTCCCAAATAGGGATGTGTCAAGCCCCTTTCCCTTTGAGAATGCAACGATTTGCTAGATCGGAGATCATATGCTCCATATTACCTTAGTGCTCGGAACTCGGCTTTCCTACAACTGTAGGGCCCCATGCATTGACTTCACATGAAAGTTTTTCTGCAAGTCGCTACGTGACCTCTTTGCTTTGTTTTTCTTCCCCGAAGGGTAGCCTGAAACTCCTAATGTATCTTCAGGATTCCCAAGAATGCGCTCATTCAAAAATCACAAGCAGCTGCGCCAAGCTTGTTGGCAAGTTGTGCTTTTCAGGGTGCAGTAGTGACAACACTACAGGGCAAAAGTCCTTCCATAAAGCCGGGCTAGGACAAGACGTAAGAAGGAGTCTCATTGTACTTGTAACTTATATCTTGCCATCATTGGCCATTCAGAGCTCTAGGACCACGTCATAAGTCTTATTACAATGTAGGTTCGGTCCCAGCTCATTTTTATGAGAAGATTTGATGGCATTCCAATCCTTCTCCCTACAAACTTTGTAGTTGCATTTGAGTTTGGGTGTCACAGAGCAAAACGACACTTTGTGGGTTTCAAGCTGCTTGTGCTAACATGTCAGGCTTACCCGCATCTCTTCCCGTAAGGCCATGGAGATGTCAACTGTATCTAACTTGTTGTTAGCAGGGAAAAAGGGAATATCATCCCCATACAATCCCTATACAATATGCGTTATTCCCTGCTAATCCCCAGTTAGGTATTTGCAGTAGAGGTGGCGTTTTGTTGTTCCTTAGCTCCTGTTTATCGAGTATGTGGAGGCTCCTCTTTGAGGCTTTCTGACAGTCAATATAGCTGTAGCTTGTCAGACACTGGCTTGATAGCACCATAGCTGAAATCTGACGACCAGTATGATTGTTACCAGGATGACGATAGATACGATAGATAGCATTTTGTCCTTAGAACTCCTGGACCTTTTGTTGCCACTACAAGCTTCCAGGACAAGCTGAGAAAAGGTTCCCTATAGATTTTTTGATCCCTAAGGTCGAAGTGCTAAACTCCACTTCCTGAACAAATCAAGCTCCAAGCCTCAAACCTCAAAAAAGTTGTATTGTGACTCTGCCTAGACTGATCATTGAGGAGGCTGCGGACTCGTCGGCGGCGCCGCCAGCCATGTAAAAACGTGGCCGCTGAGTTCACGATCTTGCTGAAGCTTGAGGGGGTGAGGTTTGACGGTTCTGTGTGTAAGTTTGGGGGCTTTGGGTTCAATGATTGCTGTTGAAGGTCGGGGTCGACCTCGCAAGAGAGTCAAGAGCATGTTTCTGAATCAAGGCCTCGGGAAGGCAGCATCACTCATGATGACATCTGAGTGCGGGTCTTGTTCTATAGGAATATCACAGGCAGGAGACCTCAATTCCTGATTATCCGTGGTACAGCCAATTGATGTAGTGGCTTCCAGCCCTCCAAGCTCCTCGACATTCTCAGCAACTAGCACAACATATTTTCACGCCACTATCTTGCAGATTTCGTCAGCTGTCCATGCCATGTAGCCTGTTTGGAATTACTGAAGCTGAAACTTCTTCTTCTGACAGTACACCATTCACCCTCTAAAGGAAGATGCCACGCAAGCCCAACAACTTTCTGAGGGGGAGGGGGCAGATCGTAGTCCAGTCCAAAGCCAAACAGAATGAAGTGGATCGAGCTTTCTCTCAAAATGGCGCTTCCACGCAGCACATGCGCACTTGCGTAGAAGCATCACGCAATATCACGCACGATTCAACGATATCAACCTGACAAGAAACCAATTCACCAGTAGGGCGGGACATCAGATATAACAGCAGAGTCGGGGACCCACAGCAAGGGGGGGTTTGCATCATTGCAAGGTATTTTTCCAATGATTTCACGGGTCAGGATTATGAACCCGCTGTTGTGAAGATCTTGCGTCGGCAGCCTTGCCTGAACCCATCTCTTTTGCTTTCCGCCGACATCAAAGTCGGGCAGCCCAATAGAAGGTGATCACGAACTCCGAAAGGTGCAGTCTCAGGAAGTCTCAGGCTCAGGCTCGATTCCTGAGAATCGCTTGCGCCAGTTCTCTACTATAGAAGGTTGGAAGATATGAATGATGTCAGCGCACGCTCCTTCCACGATGTTCATTTACTGTGGCCGGCTCCGCAGCTTGCTGATCAAGCATTAGTCTCAACTACAATGTTATCTGTGAGTGGAAGAATGCGGAACAGTATCCGCTTAGTAGCCCCACATCAGCCCTAAGAGTCACCTGCTAGGACTTCAGCGAGTAATTAAAGCCCGGCGGAGAGAGAACTTCAGAGTAGCAAGCTGTCAGCGGCAGATCTTTCACGTTGAGAGTCCTAAGGGCGTTTGGGGGTTTGCCTTTAGCAGCCTTGACCAGAAGCCACAAGCCTAGGACCGCTAGCTAGCGCAGACCCTAAGACCTTGAACTTAAACAAACCCAACACCTTAACGACTTTGTCCTAGACTTACAACACCTCGCACAAATCAGAAAGTGTTGTGTTTAGTGAGTGCAGAGATCCAGGCCACAAAGCTGTCTGGACATGCGCAATGTTTTGGTCAACGCTATTGTATTCCAGCATCACGGCCGGGGAGGCCGGCGTTTGTTGCCATGGTTCCATTTGTTGCCATGGTTCCCAGAGCTGGAGCTGGCTGCATTTCGTACTTTTGACGGGTATGAAGCCGGCCTTGTAGAAAAACTGCACACCAGACACTTACCTACCCCTTGAGCCAATGGAGGCAGGTGGGTACAACGTTACCACACGACGGCCACCATTGATGTTCACACCTTGGGGTCAGAGCTTCGGGCTCAGGGTGGTGCATTAGAGTTTAACATCTGTGGGATCAGTCACTTGAGATGAGGCTTCATGTTCTGCTGAGGATCTGCAAAGCGGGGCCGAGCAACCATCGTGAGAACAGACATGTGCGTTCAAGGGGTAATCCTTTTTGGGGCTTAGTCGCAGTCCAAGGGTCGCGGCGGTGGGGGGGAGGGCAAGGAGTTAAATTCTGAAATGTTACAAGAGCTTCTACGAGCAAGAAGATGATAGGGCCCATATTACCTGAACCACGAGGCGCTGACCCCATGCGAGTCCTCACACTAGGCTGTCCACATCATATACACCCAGATAGGAACCGAAATCCAGTAGTTCAGAATCTCAGGCGTCCAGGTTGTTGCGCAAGCGCCCAAACCTGGAACCCTTAGCAAGCAAGGTCACTTCCACCCTAAAAAGTATGTTGCAAAATGATTGATGCCAAGCTCTGCTAGGCTCTGTGTGCCGATCTTTCTGCCAGCATGGTGAAATTCATTCTACAGAACCTTCGACACTGGTCATGAGAATGGGTTCGAGAGGATTCGAATAATCAAGCAGAAGTTTGGCTCACGTTTTCAAAACTCATCCGAGCCACAGTTCTTGGAATCTCCGTCCATTCTCGGCAGGTCACCAAAGCATTCCAACAATATCAGGCACGCGGGCGATGAAAATGCCGTTCTGAGCTGTGGTGTGTCAACTGTGTCAGGTATTGTCAGGTTGTCAGCATGAAGCATGATCTTCGTGCCGGAGCTTGCCTTCCCAGTTACTCCAGAATTTGATCTCATAGTCCTGGCACTCAGTAGCACCGACCCAGCGAGCGCGATAGGGCCGGCATCAAGAGCCTCAGCTCTCTGAGCTTCTGCTCAGCGGGGCCAACACATTGAGCATCATGAGCGAGGGCCCAAAGCATGTCCTTATAATGAACATCAGCCTCCTAGCTCTTGCCCGACAGATTCTACAAGGCCAGCATTCTGAGCTTGATGCTTACCCTTTCGGGCCCTGGTGGGCAAAACTTCACTCGTCGCTATTGGATCCATGCTGGTGACAGAATCTGGGAGCTGATGCTCAGGCATGCCCCGAAATTGGTGGGAGGATGTATTCTACAGCCTCTTACCATCGCCCGATTGCAACATACCGTATTTGGATCTTGTAGAATATCTAGGTGTGAGTGTAATGTGGCGGCGGTTTTGCTTGTCACAGCTGAAGATGGTGCATGTAGAGTGCACATGTTTTGCTTTGGATCTTAACAGAAGAGGCGCCGCATTTTGGGGCATCGCTGCAGTACCGGTGCCGTGCTGTAGCCTTCTGGGGGTATGTAGCTGGATTCTCACAATTCGAAAAGTACGCGTAGGCTGCATGAAAACTCACAATAGCGGTCCTTCTGTGTATTGGTAAAAGCGCATGCACTTCACCTAATTCATCCTACCTGGTGCACCAAGCTTTCATGCTATACGTACTCACACGCCAGTCCCTACATCCTTTTGAGTACCTCGACTAAGTACCTAGACCAGGATGGAGGCAAGGGGCCCAGCAGGCATGTGACCACATATATCATGAGGCATGTAAACACCCTGCCTCTTTTTCTCCGCATGGATGGTTTTGCTGACGTGGGCTTGCAGGCTTGCAAGCGAAAGTCCATCTGGTCCGAACGGGAATGCGAACAAGCGCTTCGGAATGTCTTGCGCCGAGACCTGGCCGATTCCTGGGTCGTTGTCGAAGATTCTTACCAAGGCTGCATAGCAACCCTCTAATATTCTCAAAAACTGGCTTCTCAACCAAACTTTGAACAGGCATCCACGAGCCAGCGGGATTTGGCTAGCATGTTATCTTAAATCTTCTTGTAATATACTTTGGAACTACTATCCCGACTTGCTGGCTATCAATCAAAAAGATTGCCCAAATAGTGCTAGAGGACGACTATGCGCTTGCCACCCCCGGTAAAATTTTTCCACCCCGATCCGCATTGCAGCAACCAAGCTCCCATCTAGTCCACTGTTCGCAGAAGCCCTGCATGGGATTTGAATTCAAGGGTTGGTGACCGACCATTTGTCGAAATTTTCTTCCGCAGGGAATCATGTATGACTTTGGCTTACCCTGCCATGTGAAGGTGGAAGCAAATAGTGCGTCAACAGCCGAGATATGCTACGATTCTACATTTCAGGTTTTAGGACCAACAAGTTTTCAAATTTTGGAGTAGTTCTGGACTACTTACCAATGGCTGATTTGGGCTGGCATGCCAGTCTTTCAAGCCCTTACAAGGGCCCGCGTCAACAAAGGCGTACAAAAGAAAAGATGCAATGTGGGGTTTCCCCAAATTAGGGGAGACCTTGTTTGGGGGGTCCCTATCACGAGGATTATACCTTTTGGGGGTCTATATTGGGGTTCCCCCCCTAGTCAGGGAAACTGCCATATTCCTCTCGAGACTGCAATCTGGTGTAGTCCGTTAGAATCCTCAAACATGTGGTACTTTCCATTGCCACGTCCATTCCATCACTGGTTCCAGTAAGTATTGTTTGCAGATCGCGCGTGCTGTTTGTGCTGTGTCATCTTGAATGGGCATAAGAAGGCATCCGTGTATGACACGAAGAAGCTCGCAGTTGCACTGAATCGTAAGAAGAAGCTGAATGGCCCAGGTTCGGATCACAATGATCAACACTGTCCGAGAGGAACTTCGAGACCAGGCCATTTGTCCACAGCAGCTGAGTATTCGCGCTTGTAAGGCATCTTTCGCACTTTGTGTGCGTCACCCAATTCCAGCACAGCGGGAAAATCAAGATCAGTTTTTGATACAATGGCAAGGGAAACGCAGACATGAAACATGGGTCTTGGCCGACGGGGTTTGGATGAGTGTTGTTCGGCCCAAAAGGAGAGTTTCAAGTCTGCAGCCACCTAGCCAGCGCTTCACTCCGGCTTGTGTCGTCCTCCTTCCCTGTTGAGTGGCGGTTCCTCACCTCTACTTGAAACAGTTTATGCGGCTGTGGTAATCATAGCTTAACATCCAACCGACTACTCAAGACCACTGAGGGTCTGGCAGCTGGGGGTTCTATTTTGCCAATCAGGCAGCCACCGTACAAGTGAGGTTTTGATTTTGATGCCTCAAAGCCTAAAACCCTGTAGACAACATCTTGCCCAGGAAAGCCTAGACTGTCAAAATCTGAACTCGAGACGAGGTAGCAGTGGTTTCCTCCAGCTTGCAAAGCATGATGGTGCTTTCCGCCCCTGCCTTAGTGGAACGTACGGGCCATTGAGTAGCGCTTCTTCTTTCATTCTGTTTTTCCTACTGTAGTTTCATAGAAAAATTTATTGAAAAGAACATCTACCAACGGCTCCGGATCTCATAGGGAGGTTTTCGTGCGCAGGCACGCAAATCAGGGGAGAGAAATCCCCGTGAGAAGCTGAATGGTTAGTAGTACACGGGTTCTTTGGTAAGGGCTTCGATAGAGACCCCTGTCATTGACAAACTCCAAAGCTGTTGGGGCAATGTTCTCAGCAAATCTCAATCTCATTGCCGTTCCTGTGGTAGGCATGCTCGAATTCCAAAAAAAGCCTCCCCAATCTATTCCACCCCTGCATTACAAGTTTAGAAATGCTGGTTTTGAAAAATGCTTGAAGCCTGAAGCCCAGAAGTTGAATCGAACGAGACCGGCACGAAAATCCGCGGCCAAACCCCAAAACCTTGAATCCTCGTAACCCGGCACACCCTGCATAAACTGCACCACTTGACCTTCCAGCGCAACTCGAAATAAAGCTGGGCTGCCGTTAATCTGTTAAGCAACTTACACTAAGATACCATAATGGGTATATACTGTACATGATAGGGTTTCTCCAATATGGTGACTTAATCTAAGTTTCTTACTAGCAACCCGAAAAGCCAAGTCCCTGGTTCTCATCGTTGGCTTCGGCTCCGTTTGCGAGGGCACCTTCCCAGACCCTGAGGCTACCAAACCGTTCAGACATGACGTTAGGGATCCAACTAGCCCAATGTACAGTAGGTAATATTTACCGGTTCTAGGGCCCAATATAGGTGTTATTCGTATACTTGGATTCCTACGGTGAGAGTTTGGGATGTGGCCCCGGGTTGAGGTAACGGGGAGCGTACCTGCTTTGATGTACAGTGCCGGAGTTTGCCAGACACGTGGATGTGTGCTATAGCTGCATGTAGTTTAAAAACAATCAATTACAGCCGTACGCCGCACGCTTTGACGTTGGCTTGAAGCAGCCTGTCCCACCTGTGCCCTCTGGCTCAACGTAGTAGCAAGTGAACCGCAACTGCTGCACGGTATCCCTGGAGCTCCTTGTAAATCCTACTTCCTGACCTCGATCATCATGCAGCAGCCAGGACTGCTGCGGGGCTGTGTTGAATCTGCGGTTCCTGACATTGGTTTCTTTTTCAGTCATCTCTGTGCAGGACAACAGGCAACCGAACTCGCCATGCAGAACTCCGTCAGCGCTGTAGTTGCGCGCATCCGTGCCCGCAGCTGCGGCACGCCAATGCCCTTCGCCTCGCAAGTGCCCGTCCAGAACTCCGAGTCCGGTCGAGGAGACTGCACACAAAGACGTGTAGATCAGCATGTTAACACTTCTTAAGTAATAAGCCCACTGACTGTTTTGCAACGCATTGTTGAGGATACACGCTTGGTCGTGAGTATCCCTGCATGGGCAACGGTTCCGCGCTGACCAGCATCTTGGCACCCGTGGGTGTGAGCTTGACTTTCTGCGTCATAGTGGGCAAGTCCCTGCACATGTTCGGCAAATGAGCCTGATGCTCCAGCATGATGTCCGTGGGGACCCGGCAACAATCCCGGCAACCATGCGTCGTCGTGCCTTTGAAATTTCCAGTCCAGCTAAGATGTACAGCGCTCTACCTGGGCGACGCACCCTATAATTCATGGCTTCATAGCTTCATACAGAGCTGTGAGCGCAACATGAGCAACATGCAATTCTGCGGTGCCCCCTGTTTGCCACCCACGTTGGCAACAGGTTGGGGTGCGCAGCAGCAGGCCCCGCCCTAGGGTAGGGGCGTGCCTCACCACCAGACCATACAGGTCCAACAACAGCAGAAACAAAAAGCCTTTCAGTTTGCCGTTTGCAGAGTCTCCCTAGTTGAATGGAATACCATGCTGTTTGCTAGCTGCTAGCGTGCTTGAGGTTTCAAGCTATCATAAGTTCTACGTGCATTCACGCAAGAGAGGAGCATATGGGATGATCATACCTTGTTTCTTGATCATTGCTGTGGGATTGTTTGTTCGAAGAGTTCGTTTGACTTTCTGGTGAGTTGGAAGTCCCAGCTGCCAAACATAACTGACCAGTAAACTCTCTCGCCGGAGGTGCATGCAAGTGATTATCCAGGCCTGCAGGATGTCTTCCTGGAGGCCTCTGACGAGGGTTCGGGGGATTACGGGGTTCCTGTTCCAAGCTATAGTTGCGGGAAAGACTGCATGTTGAATACATCGTGGGAGCCCCCCCCCGCCTCAATTTATTGAGGTTCTTCACGGGCGCCTAGAACTTCCATGCAGAGAGGGCAATTGAATTAGGCCTTCGCGGCGATACAAAGAACACTCAGCCCTCATGGTCCAGGAAGTGCTTGTCGGTGATGTCGGTGGCTTGTGTTGGTTTCTGTTCAAGCTTGAGTGTGTCATTGATGGGATGCCCTGAAAAATGCGGAAAAGCCATCAGGTCGTTTTGTTCAGCATAGCGCGCCCGAGTGTTGTTTGTTCTTCCGTGAGCTTTTTGGGTCTGGATAGTCTCAGTAGTAGTATGGCACTTCAGGTCATATTCAAGCAGGTCGGGGAAACTGGATGCAATTCCAAAACTTCAAGAGTCCAAGAGGAGCAGGCCCTGCATCCTCTTGCTTTGTTTGGCGGTTTGACCTGTAATTGGCAAGCCCTTTGCCACCGCGAACCCCAGCACACTAAACCCAAGCAAGTATGACCCGAAAGCTCAAAACTTCTCCGAAGTCCTGAGATCTGAGGAAGTGAGCTAGACCTTCAACCTTGAGTCCTCAAATCCGAAACCTTGCTAAGCCACGTAAAATTCCAAGCCTCCCAGCAAGCATAGTGAGTAGAATGCTACTTGCAGAGAGTGCACCTGCAGTCTGCAAATGCAGATGTTTCTCTGAATCAGAGTCCATTTGCCCCTCCAATATTATTAGGTGCATGGGAAAAGCCCGGCGCACAAAAGCGCAATCAAATCTTTTTGTTTTTGACACACACACACCCACCTTGTTCACACCCCATTTTCCTATACGATCCCCACAGAGAACCCGAATGACCATAAACGAAAACCATTACTGCTTGGAAATCCCAGTGAGCAACACCTTATCAGCTCTGTAAAGTGTAAAGCATCCTAAACATCCCTGAACCTTGCAAAGCCGTTTAGCAAGACTTCACATTGAGTATATCCCCCTGAGTAGATGTACTCCCAAAGCTTGGATTTCTCTGCATCCCTTCTGCTCTCGGTCTACGTCACGAGGACTACAGCAACCTCGGTACTGTCTTCTAGATATTTCAGGATCAATCGGATGCTCTAAAGCTTGTAATCTTGACATCAGGGTGGCGTTCCATCTACTTCAAGAAGACTGCAGGCTAAAATAGACCGATGTAGACCCTTCCTGTGCCTTTAGCCCGAAAGCGCTTGCCTTTCCAAGTTTGACTGGCATCCCAATTTCAGAAACCGCCACCATTCCATCATCACTTAAGTACTCCAAATAGACTGCCTGCAGCTCCCTGATGATGAGCCGAAGGATTTGTGAACACAGCAGCCCAGCTCCATCTATCGGAGCCACCAAAAACCCCCAAACCTTCAAACTCTGAACCCTTGACCCATGCACCGGAACCACCGGCCCAGCTTTACGCGCTCTTTGCGGGCTTGACCTTGGTCCTGCCCCTGGGCTCCCTGCTTTGCACATTCGCGATTTCGCGGGAGGCCGCAAACTGTTCAGGAGTTGGGGCTCAGGCATGCGCAGGATGGAGAGGGCTTTGAGGTTGAGGAGTTTGATTCGCGGCTTCAGCTTTGAAGTCGACGGCACTTCTAGATTCAAGGTCTTAGGGTTGGGTATTGTTGTGTTCCTCTTGAACACAGCCACTTAGAGCGACCCACCTCTCAAGCTTCTATTCTACTTGCAGAGGGATAATTAGTATGGGGAACATGTAGCAGTGAATTATACAGTGGCAATGTGATGAGGGAGCATGCCTGTATCTTGCAAGGTATGGGCGGCCACAGAGTTCACACTTCACAGAGATGATTCCCGTGCTCGGGTGGTTGCGGCTTTGCCGAGATCTTTGAACAAGCAGCCCCATATGATGGCATATAATGGCCCATATGTAAGGCAATTTCAACTCCGGGTGGCACCTCTGCGCACAGGCATACTCTTGACGCATAACTTCAGCCTTTACTGATTGTCCCCAAACACTGCGGCTCCCTCAGAAATCTTGCCCAAGGCCCTCCATAAGCCCTAAACCCTGGACCTGCCCACTCGGCCCAACTTGGTCTGCTACCCCGAGTGCCCCGCCTCAGCCCCCCACCATGATGATTGCATCGCTTGGTTGCAGGCAGTAAGGTCTGTACAGAAGGCCCCACACCAACGATACAAGTCCAGAAATCCTCTCTAAGGAACAACCGACCCTCAGCCCCAAACCCATATACTGCCCACATGCAAACCCCCGGGCCACAAACTTTGTGCAGTTGGAGTTTTTCCTCGCAGCCTGTGGGGCAGATCTTCAACGGCATGTGAGGAGGCGAGAATGCGATGATGATTCCTTGTCAGTGTCATCTTCAAACCACCTAAATAGGGGCCAGACATCGGATTAATTACAAGCAACATGTTGGCGTTTATTCTGGTGAACCGGTACGCCCACACGATCCCGACAGTAGAGACCCCCGAGGTTGCAGCATAGGACAAGGTGACAATGTAGAAATTCGGAGAAGCATCCCGGCTGTTTGAGTAGTAACCTGAAACGATGCCATCTGGAGCTTGGGAGGGCCTTGAGACGTACCTGGCCGGACCACACCGATCCAGCGATGTCGCCCAGCAGGAGATAAGAATTTCTCAGAGATGAGCTCTATCCCGGAAACCCTATAAATACATAGGTTGCTAGTCTCTTGAGGGAGCTGTACCAAGTTATAACGATAAGACAAAGCGTAAGGTTTGAGCAGAAGGTGTTGGCCTTGTTCCTGACTTGCATTCTTGCTATGAAGTAATCGTTTGCGTTTCAGACAAGAGGTTCCGGGGCCAGCATGTTGATGTTCTTTGCGTCTCAGGCTTTGGGCTGGAGCTACATCCCGCTTTCGTATAGGTTCCAATGGAAGCCCCTGACCTCTGTTCTACGTTGTATAGGGTAACTATGATGGTCATCCTCATTACCTATGGTTTGCTCATCGCGGGCCTGCATCACACAGAGTCAGGTCTGAAGTGGGAGGTTGAGGGGCGGGAATAACACATGGCCACAGGGACGTTGTCCTTCACTTTTGCCTCCCGCTGAGGTATCTCATCTTGCTGCATGTAATGAGGTTTTTGTTGCAACGCGGGTTGATGGCAACACATGCGTTTTATGTCTCCAGGGCAGGTTCCCCATGTTACATATAGACATGTATACATACACAAATATGTACACATACGTATATGTATATCTGTATATATGTATATGCATATGAATATGCATATGTGTGTTTATGTGCAAGATGATCTAATCCTCATCATAGATCCCGAACCTGGACCCATCATGCTGAGAAAGTCGCACTACTAGCTTCTCATGGACCCTTCGGTCAATGTTTAAACGTGAGCCCTGAGTTGTGAAAGGCGCATTTTTTCGGGCCTCCAGACTGAGAGGGCGCCTAGGCCTTGATGTAGGGCTTTAAGTATAGCTTCTGTTGCCTGGGTCAGCATGCGTATGTGTACGTTTACCTGGCGGACCACAGATAAGAGACCTTATAATTGTCTTGTAAGACCTTATGTGCGCCTTGCCAATTTTGACTTGAAGCATGGTAAAACTGCCAAAACATCCAAGAAATCATAACCACCTGGGCTGGCCTCTGCTAGGATCCGCGGTGACATTTCCCCGGACCTCAACAAGCATCAGGAACGCAAACGGCTGCAGAGAGAGATGCGAGGCCGGAAGTGCTCGCCTTCCTAGCAGGAAGGGGTGCAGCAGCCGGAGCTACAACCTAAACTAAGCACTCCGACCCGAGTTCACGACATCTTTGGCATAGGGATGCTGTGAGTTTTGTGCTCTTCGTAGCACACCTAAGACCAAGCGAGAAATTAGTATTCGGCTGAATGCAAATGCTTCTTTGCCACTTTTGCAGCCGCCTTTCTTGGCAATTAATATTGAAGCCGTGTCTGGTCGGATATTGCATTGCAGGGCTGTTTGCGGAATGTCAGTTTTTCCCCAGCAGCGGTTGGTGTTGCTGCAGGGGGAGAGAAGGAGTCACCTCGCACCAGCCCCAAGTCTTAGCAATAAGGCAACCTTACCCTTTGCGAATATCAATAAGCCAGGCAAGCAGATCTGAAGGCATTGCCAGACTAATCGCTGCTGGTGCAACCCTGCGCCGCTATGACAAAGAATAAAGGGTCGATAAACAGCGCCGTGACTCAATGCGAGGGCTCAGCGGGCAGCATGACGATGACGCCCTGCGCGCCGTCTTGGAAGACACAAGGCTTCGCATGCTGGAGCCTGTCATTGATGCGGAGCCCGTTTTCTGCCTAATGGTATGGTCCTCGTCCTCCATTTCCAAAATCCCGTGAAGCATTGCATGGCACTTGGATTTGCGCTTCGCAGCTGTGGATGTCACAAACGTACAGGGCTTGGTTCATGTCTTCGCAGGAGGGCTCATTGGACGCTTGTGCATCCGTAGAAAAGGTGCCTGTCCACATGTTCAGATCCCAAAAGGGTCCAGAATGCTGAGAGCCTTGCATGCATAGACTAAAGGCTTTTAGCTTCTTTTTTCCCGAAAGGCAGAGCGGACATCAAAGCTACCAAAGTTCCTCAGATCACCCCTTCTTGAGAGCAACCAAAATCAGCCCTGCTGCATGGTTTCGGCTTTTAGCCATCTTGGCTCTAGCCAGAAGAAACGAAGCCGGCCGGGCCCCCACAGAGCCCGCCGATAGAACAAAGGCCCGAGTTTTCAGGTGTTGGGTTGTGCAGTGCAGGACTGGAGAATATACAGCTTCCTCTGGATCCCTGAAATTGTTTCCATCATAGTTGCTACAGTATGTATATGGGTATAACGCTAGTCAGAGGTCTACAGATTTTGAGAAGAGGTGATTTGCAGAGAGCTATCGAGTGACCGGGTGCAGGGAGTCCGGGGTTCGGATTGCCGCATTGGCGGATTTGCGGTCCTCCTACGTCAACCCAAAAAGGAAGTTGACCCCTTCTATAAGTAACCCTCAACCAGGACCCCTAAATTGGCTTCATGCAAGATTTTCAACTGTTTGTCTGTATGGTGACTGTAGCACTCTACATATACATAGGGTTCAGCCTTCAGAGTTTCCTTTGCCGATGCTCAGGCCTTGGAGTAATTATCACGGATTTGGGAGGCGACCCTTTCTACGTTTTTCTTGGTCTTCTCCTCTAGAGGAAACTGCAACCAGTCTTGGGCAAGTGGCGGTGGTTCTGAATCTCTATAGATTGTGGTAACATTCACTGTTTCTGCGCCCGCTGTCGAATGTTGTTTGCGCTTGGACGCTCAACAGACATAGCAGCTGTCCAGCAGTATACTGCCGGTGCGTTGCAGTGTATGCTGGTGCCCCGACTCGCTGCGCATTTTGAGTTTTCAGAAGGCAGTGCGCATTACTTCACCATAGTTCATGGCGGACATCTAGCAGCCGGATTGGATAGCTGTCGGATAGCTCACGGTCTGCCCCTAAACCGGTCATTCTTCCACAGCGTAATAGATCAACGCTAGGGCAGCAGACTGCCCGCCACTGAGGGCGGCAGGCCAAGATCTCTTTGTCATTGCAGATACGAGCTTTTTTTGCAAGACTTCCTGATCAGCATCGGTGCGGTGTGTTTAGGGTTAAGGAATCAGAATGTAGGGGTTTGTGTTTAACTTGCAGGCGACCCGGCGCATCCAAGCAACCATGGACACACTCTGCTGGGGATTACAACAAGTTCTGTAGGCCACTAGATCTCAGTCATCTAATGTAGGAAAGACGACCCGTTGCTTAAATCGGTATCTTCCAACATTCCCATACTGCTACCACAGGACCTTCACATTGAGGGTTTATAGGGCGTAAGGGCCATCGTGTTGTTGGACAGATATGTTATGCCGCGCCTATATGTAGACCCGCCGCCTTGAAGCTACCAATGAGTAACCGGCTTCCAGCCTGAACCCTTAACTCTGCGGCCTAGCCCCTAAGACCTAAGCCTTGAAGCTAGCAACATCATTCTAAAGAATGAACCCTCAAGCTTGAGCTGGGCCTCCAGTTCAAAGGAGCATCATGGCGGATGACATTGAGAAGCAGCCATTGCTGGCCGAGGCCAATTGGGCAAATCTAACACGGGTGGTTCTGAAAAGGTTTGGGGTTGAAGGTTTAGGGCTCAGCGCTAAGCCGCTGTTTCGATCAGTCTTTACTACAACTTCATCGCTTTGTTTTTTTTGGGGTTCCTCTATTTCATATTCGGGGACTCTTATTGGAGGATTAAGGAGCAAGCAACTTGTTCAACAGCAGTCAAAGCTGCTTCCAAATCTGTGTACTGTACGTCAGGCAGCAGGTGTATCGGGGACTATACCGCTTTTTAGACTTCATGTTGGGGCGGTAGAGTAGAGTCAAATGATGTTTTTTTGGCTTGTGATTTAGGCTTGGATTTGGAGACATGAGAGCTCGCGGACTGCTTTTTCCAGTTCGGGGCCTTTCGTGGGCTTCAGGAGGATGACGCCAGATAGTTTCCCAACCTTGTGATGGAACAGAAAAAGCAACGGCTTCGAGCACCCGAGGTTTCAAAGCCAAAGTTTCAGTCGCAATGCCTTCCCTTAAGCCTTCCGTATCCTTTTGTTCTGTACGCCCCTTCTCCCAGACAAAAAAGTTCCAACCCAAACAGCATGCGCAGGAGAAGCGCGCGGAAGAAGTCGAGGTGCAAGAGGCGCTTCAGTACAATGATCCCGGGGTCCCTCCACATGCACAACTCACAAGAGCCCTGGATGCCCTGTAAAGCTCGCGCACCAAACGTCGTGACATTCCAACATGAAATGTTTGAACTTCAAGCCCAGCACGGCATGCAAGCAGCCTACTGGACAAAACTGCAAATCATTTGCAGCGTAAGGTCTATAGAGTCTAAATCATGCGGTCTAGATCTTATCCTCATCGGAGCCGTCCAGCTACACCATGCTCGAAGCTGTAGGCTACGGGTTGGCGCAATTTGCTCTTGTTGGTTTTTAGGGCCTGTTTCAAAGGGATCTTACAAACGCCAAAGCGCGGGTAAGTTGCGGCTGTTCAGTGCTGTTTGTTTAGGGCTTCGGGTTGGGAACAGCCTGTCCTGAAAAGCGAGAAGAAAACAGGGCCACGGCTGTCGTTCCCCCTCATGGACTTACCTTCAGCACGCGACGCTCCCTATAAGGAGGGCATCTGGAAATACTCTAAAAGTGCTATTTAAGTTAATTAGAATATATTGAGCACCCAACCTTCTTCGTATGATCGCCTCGAAAGCTCATGGAAGTCCGCCTGAAGCCTTTGTCACAGGAGGTGGACGATTCGATGTCATACGACGCGAGGATGCTTGACGAAACAAGAGCCTCATTTATGCGCTGCTTCAAGCCTGGCGGGGTTCTTGGCAGCTGACATGTTATTGTATCAGACACAGCGGGGCTAGCTCGCATGGCAATCTTGTCTTGAAGGCAATGGACATGTGTGGCAGACAGTGCAAACAGACAGTGGTAAAGGCCCGCCGAGTTTCTACAACCAGAGGCATGTGTGGCGACAAGATGTTGCTGCAAGCATCTATGGCCCCTCTTTTTTGGGCGTACGCTTCATAATGCAGCATCTAGCATTTCGGTTCTAAGGAATGGGGGGCTATTAGTGCTGATTCGGAGACTACTTGCGATGATGAATTGCGGTCCTGAACGGTTGAGCCGTAGATGTAGAGCAAAGACAAGATCCATCCTGCAAGAAGCGAAGGGCAAGGACTACGTGATAACACAATCAAGATGGGCACTTGTTGACGTGAAAATTGAAGACCTTCCCATGGACCATAAGAATCATTGAGTCCTTGCCATAGCAAACATAGAGAAGCCGTGTCAGCAGGGCTTAGCGCAGGTGGCAGGTTACAGTAAGGCCCTAAGGTGTAGGGTTTTTGGTTTGGGGTCTAGGGGTTAGGATTAATGGCGTTTGTGATTCATGTGGGGCTGTGCCTTAACGGTCAAGGGTTGGGGACTACAGTGTTGGGCTTTTAGGGTGTAGGAGTTAGGACTTTAGAGGTGAGAGTTTTTTGGTGCATTAGCTGCTGGAAGCCTTTTGCGCTGACATTGGCTTCGTGACTGCCAAGCAACAAGTGCCCTGGGCGCTGCCACGTTAGCTCAATTCGGCAAGCATGTCAGCTATCTGTATGAACAGGAACAAAGAGCAATCAAAGACATTAGGTCCTTATGCTGCCTTACGAAACTAGTGCTGCTTTTCTGAGCTTACCCACCCTGATTCCGACCCAGGTAAACATGAGCTTAAAACTTGGAGATGCAAGGCAACACTAGTACTCTGCCCTGAGGCCTTGTGGTTTGGATTTACTTGGGCAGTCAGGCCATGGGCAAATCAAAGAGACAAACGGCAACCAGTCAGCCATCAAGTTCCATATGCCGAACCAAAGTCTTCAGGAAGCGCTCTAAATTTCTGGGTGCTTAGTATAGTAGGGCATAAGGAAAGATAATCCCTACATATCCCTACATAGTATATCCCAGGAACATCCACAGCCTCTCTGCAAGCCTCAACAGCTCTGCTGGGTTTGAAATTACATCTGCTACATGCTGACAGACATTTATTGTTTGGTGAGCCTCCGATTTTGCTGACCCTTGGGCCTTGCAGTAGTCGCCCCTGCACTGCAAGGTCAATGGCTTTGGGTCTTGGCAAGAATGAATGTTTAACATCAGGAAAGCCGGGTTGTTAGATGTCGATGGGAAGTGCTTAAACTAGACAACCAAAAACCCCCAACAGAACCTAAACCGCCGACTGCCAACTCCTAAGACCGAGAAGTACGAATGGTTTTCTCAACCTTCGCAAAGGAAACTCATCACGTTTGACGTCTTGCGCGCAGCATCGGGCACGATCTGGGTCAAGGCCCTCTTCTCGAACAGTTCCTCTACATGCACACCTGGGCTTTCGGGGCAAGGTTGCAAGGTTTAAGATCCAGGCCTCATGGCTCTCTCTGCCGTTGCTAGAAAGTGCAGAGTACTTCTTGAACCAACACAGATTAGCCTGGGGACTGCTCTCGAGTAAGCTCAATCCCGTTTTACATTAGAGATCGCAGCCGTAAGGGTTCACAGGAAATTGTTGTGCTTGATCCATGGCATTGATACTTGGTGGGATTTCGAGAATGTTTAAGGGAGCGCTCGCAAACTTGGAATCCTCTTATTTGGTATGTAGCATTTGAGGCCCATCATTTTCGAAGAGCCTACATGGCCATGATTCTTTTACATCGCAAATTTCAGACATCTCCATACCCATTGCCATCCAATCCATCTCAAAACCTCTGTAGTTCCACCGCCCTCATGATAGTTGCCCCCCAGGAGGCCAGCAGCTTTGAGAAGACCCCGAACAAGGGGCAGTGGGCCCTCAACTCTACATCATGTGGTGAAAGGGCATGCTCTGAACGTGAGTGGCATGAAGCCTTAAGCATTCTGGTGCTTGAAGGGAGGCAGGCAGTGAAGATAACTGCCGATATAAGTAGACGATCTTATAAATGAGGGGGCCGGATTTCTGGCTTCCCACGTACTCACATTGTGGCCTAAGTGCAGTCCTAGTAGAAATTGCACCAGGAATCTTCTGAAATCCAAAACCCAGAATGCAGAGCCACACCGTGAATGCCAAACCAAAGCTCTGCGGAGTGCTTAAGCAAAGATCTATCAACTGAATCTGTAGCCAGAACCTCTGTGATGGATTGCGGTAATGTCCTTGTGGATTCTGGAGCTCTACTGAAGAACAAGCTGCAGAAGAGCTTTTGGTTTAAAGCCTTATAAGCTTAAAAACAAACCGTAAAGTCAGGCCGTTGTAAAACTCCCACACACTCCCTTTCAAAACCCAGTAGTATGAGAGCTTTGCAGGGCTCACTCTGGAAGATGATGGGCATGCTCTTCTGCATTTCCCTGGTTACCGCTACTGGCATTGTTATCCTGGTGCAACAACCGGAGAAGTCTCCCGGCCTTTGTGCAAAATTCTTCCGGCGGACCATGTTTCAGAACATTCGAACAGCCACACACACACACACACACACACACACACCTGCACACACGCACACACGCACACACACACACACACACACGCGCGCACACACACACACACGAGCCGCTGTGCAGTAGTTCGGCTGTTTCTGAAAAACATCCTTGCCAAGGTAATTCAATTGACTTGTACAGCCACCCGCTTGCGAGTCTCTTACTTTGACAAACCATTGAGTCAGGGCCCAGATCAGCGCCAAACCCCAATTTCCAACCGAGAGAGGGTTTGGAGTTTGGACCAGCTGCCAGCTTTCAAAAGGAATTACTTACTTGCAGAGGGTATGAGGGTATCGAGGGGACGTTAAACTAAGCCACAGTGTTTGGTCGAATCAGGGAGATAAGAGGACTTGCTCCAACAGTTGGCTTTGTGGACGTTTCCAAATACAAGGGGCTTTGCAATTTGATCTTACAGGGGGTATAAAGAGTTCATTAAGGGGTTATATACGACTACATAAGGGATATATACGTAGGGTTATGTAGGGGTAACGCAGAGGCCCGGTATCTATTTTTTGGGGGGCCCTCGCTTAGGCTCGAGACCTCCAAGTTCGGGAAGTTGAACAATTTCCTGCATCTTGGACATGGTAGTTTCCAGAAAGGGGTATATAAAGGTTCCCTGTTTACGGAAACTCTCGCAGGGGGGGTTGAGGACTGGGATTTAGGGCTTGTGAGTTTCTTCGGATTATGGATTCCATTCAGGCGGATTCCGTAGTGTGTGTTCTTAGGGTCAGGCTTATTCGTGGACACTCTGGGGAGTTCATGATTTTGTCATGCTTCCATCTGGGAGTCTGGGAGTGTAGGATTCAGCGTTTCAAAGCAGGTTTGCAAAAGCACTCAATTAACGGATACATGGAACATTGAAACGTAGCACTCTACTCAACGCTATTAGAAGCGAGGACCATTAATGCAGCAGGTCGCCATCTGTGTGAAACCCCCAGATTTGGGCCAGGGAAATGTGGACCACGGCCTCCCAATGTCAGTCCTGCGCACGGCAGGTCTTGTTTGAGTTTCCTGTGGAGTCTGTATGTACATAATGTAGGAACCAAAAAAAGGACACGCCAAATATGGGGGCCACGTAGTTGGACATTTCCTGTCTCGCACGCTTGAATAGGGGGAAAGTGAGGCCGGCTGCATTACCCGTCCCTTCAAAGCATTGTACTTGCTGGTGCTTAGTACGGAACATATCATATTGGGGTTAGATAGGGATAGTATTTCCTTAATCCCTACTAACCCCCTGTAAGTGTAAGCAATCATCACGAGAGAGCGCTACGATTTTCCTTGCAAAACTGCCTAGCACAAACAAAACGAACTATGGAATCCTTGTGTTGATGCCATAAACACCTTTCACAGTCATGTGTACGTATGTTTGTACATTCCCGAGAACAGGAAGTGAACGTATAAGCCATACACAGCTTGCATGTTTATCTGGTCGAGCTGATTGCGTGCATCCAGGAAGGCCATCGTGGGTCTGTTGCTGGGTTTCTTCCTCTCTTCGTCAGTGAACCGCTGGTGCCCCTGCTGCTGAATTAGCTATTTTGGGCCCGGGCTGTTGTGTTTGGTCTCGCAGTCTAGGAGTTTAGCATGCTTAGATTGCAGTGAGACTTTGAGCTTCTGTTGGTGGACTTGGGCCCTTATGTGCTACTTGGATATAAAATACAGTAACAGGAACTTCAAAGCCAATCGTCCAAAGAGTAGCGGATCGCCGTGTGGGCATCGCTCTCTTACCCATGTTTTCAGATTTCGGCCGCTCAGGAACATTCTTGAAATTTTGATGGAAAAAGCTGAGGCACACTTGAGACATGAACTGCAGGGGAGGGCTTAGGGCTTAGGCCTTAGCAGATTCCCTGAAAGCTCACGTGTCCGGAACTTCAGAGACTGAAAGCTCCCGCGTAAACGCCCAGCTCTTGACCCGTAATCCAAAACGACAAGTTGGGGAAACATGTCAGGGAAGGAATATCCCTTGTCAGACATCTTCCAGATTTTCCTTCGTGCTGGGCACGCTATGCTATGCTGCGTCTCATTTGCCCCCTCAGCCAGGAGGCCAAAGCATCTTGAGACACGAGTTCGATAAGCCTTAACATACCTTCGTCCCATTTGAACGCAGAAGCGTTTTAAGCTTTCCAAACCGGGTGGAAGGTACGCGTGCACTCGCGGCTTTCTGGAGCTTTTCACAGCCATCCGGGGCTTGCACATGCAGCTCCTTGCCATGGGCCTCTTGGGCCATTTTGCGTTTTGGTCCTGGACCTGGGCTGAAGTCTTCAGAGCTACGAACCAAATTCCTGTTGAGAAGAGCCAAGAGGTTGTGGAGAGGTTGTACGATCGTAAGCTTGGGTTTCTACGGACTGCATTATCTTGGCGGTAGAAATGGTGTGGTTTAAGCTGGAGTCATTTCTTCACTCGCGCGCAGTATATCTTCGAGTGCGTAAGACTTGGATTGAGCAGTCGGGGTGCAGGGCCTGAGCCCTGAGCTTCCGCTCGTACAAGACAGAAACCGTAGTCGAAGACCCCACTCTACATTGCGAGCGCACCTTATCTGGATTCAATTCCCTGTTTGATTCTTGCAGTCTGCCATGGCCACGGATCCCAACAGGAAGTAATGGAGAAGCTTGTACCCCTGTTGCTATGGTTGCAGCACAATACACCCCAAACCCGACTGCCAAAGTCGAAGGATCTCTCTCTCTCCCTCCCTCCCTCCCTCCCTCATTTTGGAGTTTCTCAGCAGTAATGTTCGCGTTTGGTGTCCTCAAAAAACAGGCTGTAGAGAAATGAGGGATTCTTGTACATCAGCTGGATCTGGCCTTATATGGCTTGTTTGTTCTTGGGTGCAGTCTGTGGGCCAACTCATATGCCTTTGCAGTTGGGGTCCACTTTTTGCCTTATCTCCCTTGCTGGACCTCTATACCCCAAACGCTACACAGCCTTGTCCAAGTAAGACGCTGAACATGCCAGGGGTTCCCAAAGAGCACATCCACATGTGCATGCGCTATTGCGTGGTCTCTGCCTGCAGTCTGGGCCACAGTCTACAGGGCTTTAAACCGGGGCTTAGTCTGGGACAACTTGTATCCCTAAGGTAGTGCAGTTATCTTCACGTATCTGGAGTATGTCTACGCAGCTGCAGAACACTGAGCTCTCCCTCAAAAAGTACCACGGTCATCGCAATTACCAAGCTCGTTTCAATTGTTGGCTTCCGTACGGTGGTGCAGTTATCTTCAAGTTTCTGGAGAGTGTGTACGCAGCTGCAGAACAATGATTTCTCCCTACCTAAAAGTACCAAGGTCATCGCAATTACCAAGCTCATGTCAGGTGTTGGGTCTATTTTATTGCGAGGCCCCTACGCAAACACTAGTGTCTAAGTCTAAATGTCACGGCTCTCTTTGCTGGAGATTTCGTCATTCGGCTTCTCTGGGCAAAAGGCAGAACCTTACTTGGAGATGAGCAGAAGGCAAAGATTAGCTCTCGCAGCTTCCTGTTCGGTGGGTTTGAGGTTCTGAGCTACATGCGTGCTGTATCAAGACAACTGCAAGTAGTTTTCTGACTTAGTCTACTACAATCCTCTAACCGTTCAGGCGCAGATGTTGAAGGCTCAGTGCCATTTCTGCTCTGCACGCCTTTTCTTCAGAACGTCTTGGCATCAATCTTTCCGTGCTGTTGCGGGCTTAGGAAAGTGCAGCTCAACTGCCATTGGTCATATCATCCGTTGGAGTTCCTTGTATGACGCAGTTTCTAGAAATGTCTAGAAATCAGCAGTTCTGTAGGCAGACTCCCGTACACAGGGTATCCCATGCCCCCAAGATGTAGGAGCCCATGGTGAAGATGCACCCAACTTCGTGCCAGAAGCTTTATGACAATGAAAGCCCTCTCTGGTCCCGCTGGCACCCGAGGCCTAATGTGTAGGCCCTGAATCCAGCCCCTAACCTCTACATCCCAAAACTTAATCCACAGAAGACAGAACCATTAACCGTTAGCACAGATCTGAAGCTCTATCTAAACCATGTGCAGCGGCTCAGGCTTGCACTTCCTGCTGCAGATGCAAACTCTCCCAGAGGAGGACCGCGAGGAGTTCAAGGAGCGCAAGTGGGTCAGGAGCCCAGGGTCGCCTTCTGGGTTTTGGATCCAGATGTTACTATAGGGGTTATTTTGGGGTTATATAGGGATTATATGAGGATAATAATGGAAAAATGGAACCTACTATAATGGGATTGTTTCACCTTTAAGCTAGCTAGGAATGAAGAAATGGATCCTTATAGTAACCCTTATAAAGCCCATTAATTATAGTAGTGTCCATTTTCTTTTCCATTCCTTCTTTCCCAGCTAACTAAGGATAAGTAGGAAGCCTTGTAGGGTTCACGCTGTTTAGTACAATGCTTGGATGTTTCGGAATATGTTCTGACAACCTGATGGGGCCTGGCCAGAGGGCGGAGGGTGTTCAGACTGTGGAAATGGTAGTTTCCCACAAGAAGGGGATCCTAAAATGGAGCCCACAATACTATACTCCTTATGATTGGGACCCCCCAAACTGGGTCCGAAACCTGCAAATAATCAGCATGTTGTAACATCAGCGTTTGTTGGCATTTGTTATTTGACCGTTTTGGGTTGGAGGTTTCATGTGGGGATTGTTGCTCTCGCGCCCCACGCTGGCAAATAGAAAAGGTCCTTTTGGGACTTGTTGGTGGTCACTTTCAGGTGTTTACATCTCCTGTAGAATGTTGCAGGTGTGGCTTTGGTTTCAGTGTATTCTATTCAGTCGGTCTTGTATTTCCAGAATCTTACTCATACTCACATGTCAAAAACAAGCCCTAGACGTCCCGTAGCTTAGGGCCTATACAGGGGTACCCTATTTCAGGAAACAGGGTATAATATAGGAAAAGAAAATGGAAACTAGAATATTTTCTTGGGGTAATATTAGGGGTATATTTAGCTGTATATTTATAGGGTCCAAGGCTTCGAGTCAGACAGTGTAGTTGCCTTTATACATCGATCGTCGCCCGCTGTGTAAAATTTTCGGATTGGAGGGAGTTTGTCCTTGGGGTCCTGGGGCTGAAGGTAAGAATTTGTCGAGGATGGAGCAGTTGTTGGGGATGTAACGCGAAAGATTACATCTTGACGTCTCCATCCTACAATCACGAGTATTAGTATTCAGTATACTCCATCAGGCATCATGAGCGGCATCCTGCTGGATTAGACATGCGGTGAAACCACCCCGTACGCCCTGTTTCTTGCCTAGCATCCACGTTACCTCTCCAAACATGTTGCACTGATGGCCTTTCGTGTTTCATGTCTAGTGGGATGTTGATGGATCGGCATACATTCGCCGCACCGAGAAAGTACTCCTTTCAAACGAGTGCAATTTATGCATATTCTTGAAAAGCATTAAAGACATTTAGCTGTTCCAGTTTCTCCCTACACGCCTGCTACACATAGTCCTGAAGTCTGAGGCTCGCTCCCTCAGGATTTTTGTCTAGTTTATACCTATCTCTTGGGATGCGCTTTGGGGCTCCCTATTCCCGAGCCGGACGTTCTACCACCCATTCGCCATGTCGTTGAGAAAAAGATCTTGAGCCCAAGGCTTTGTTAGCACTGTGGGATCCTGCTTTTCTCACAAATCCGCATCTGAGGCTTCTCTGATCCAGGAGGGCAGCTTAGACTCCGGAACGCTGACCAGCTCCACTGTGGCAAAGATCCACAAGGAAGAGAAGGACGGGCCAGAAGGTTAAGCTGTTGGATGTTACGGGGTTGAAGGCTTCAACATCGACTGGCTTTAGCCAGTGGCTTGCGGTTTTCAGATTTGAGAGTTTCTTGAGCTTGGGGGCTGTAGGGATTGGGGAATTTCAGGCATGCCAAGGACGAGTTGTCTGGGATTGCATGTGAACCTGTAAGGTGACCTGCACCTTAAACAAATCCGCGGGTCTTGTGGAAGTTTCTTTTTTGGGATCCTTGCAACAAGCGCCCTAAAAAAGGGCTTGCTCATCCCCGAAGCTTGAAATGGTCTGAACACTTAACATCACTTAACGATGTAAAGTGCAAACTACAAGCCTTAAAGCAAAACCATAATGTATAGTATAGACCAATATACGCCCCAAATCCTGCACGATGAACAAAAACTAAAGCCTTACAAATTGGAGTCCTGCACAACATAAACCACCGAACCTAAACTGCATAAACCCTAAACAGGGTTGCTGTTACGGAACTTAAATTAAGCTAGGATAATGAGTATAGTAACTAATATGGTTTCCCCAGTATAGTAACTTGAACTAAGTTCCTTAACAGCAACGCAGTAAGCCCTGAAGCCTTGCGCGATTTTGCCAGGCCGTGCTGGACAAAGTGGAAGATCCCTCGCAGACGCTGTGGGTGTGGGCGCGCTCCTGAGCCTCCGTACTTGGAGGGTCATGGGGATCTAGTAAGTAGGTGAATAATGGGGATATTTAGGGTTACTATATGGGTTATGCGGGTGTTTCACTGGGCCTCCATAATCGTGGGTTTTTTGTCGTGTTGTTTATGGTGGAGTGCAGGGGCATGAGAATCGTCTCCGGAACGGAGAGGCCCAGCACTTATATACATATATATATATATACATGTGTGTATTTTATCTACATATATATATATATAAACGGGGGGAATGGAAGCGAAATGAGAGCCACTACATTATTGGGGTAGTTTAGAAGAGAACCACATGGAAGAGCAAATGGAGCATGAAATGGAGACTATGACATGAGAACTTGGCACATTTTGCGGGTTTAGGGGTTTAGTGTTTAGCAACGTAGGGGCCGAAATAACTTGATCAGTGGAGAATCTAGTGGAAAAGAAAATGCAAAATGAGATGGAATCCAGGATGCTGCAGGGGTACATAGGGATTGTTATGTAGGGGCTTGTTCAAGCAGAATTGGATTGTGCGGGTGCATTTCTTGTTATACGAAAAGGATTACAAGGGTATCATGCAGGTAAGTAGTTAGGCTTCTACATGTGGCCTTCGTGTTTCAGAACTTAGGTTTGTGGTTTAATTGCTAGGTCATCATTTACAATCCAGATACTTGTATTTAGGACTTACGACTTGCAACCCCACATTGCATGTCTACCGTTGCAGTTTGCGATATCACCTTGCTTTTTATAACAAGTCCTATACACCCTATACGGTTCCTAGCAGTTGTTGGCCGGTTCATATGAAAGCTGGTTCAACCCTCAAGATCGAGCCTCATAACCGTCATACAACATCCTCTCGATTCCCCTAGAAGCCGTACGTTATCCCTCAAGCCATTCTTACTCCCTAAGCTTGGGCAAGTTGTGTTTAACGCCGTGCCGCAGCCTCACCTGTAAATTGTGGCCTCTGCAGAAGACCATGTAACACATGAGTTTACACAGGCCCTTGGCTTATTGAGACTAAGTTCATTTTGAGGTGACCTCTCTGCTCACTCGGATGGCGGCCGATGGCGAAGTACCGCCCATCCCTTCACCCACATACGGGAAGATCCTCTCCTGGGCAGACAAGGCAGGGTTTCATGAGTTCAGAGTTTGGGCTTATGTAGAGTTTTGAGTGGGGACGCAGGTATGTTGGTGTACACTATACACACCAAACATGTTCTCGGCGACCTCCGTACGGCGTAGGGGCTGAGACACCTGATTATCAGGGATAGCCCAGG
The DNA here is from genome assembly GCA_905231905.1 of Symbiodinium pilosum. Lineage (NCBI taxonomy): Eukaryota > Dinophyceae > Suessiales > Symbiodiniaceae > Symbiodinium > Symbiodinium pilosum. The sequence continues at coordinate 54,343 of CAJNIZ010020757.1, forward strand.
GGAATATTGAGCGGAGGGGATTCAATGCCCATCCGTGCCTTCCAAGTGCCAAGAAGGACAGAGGTGGACCCTAGACCTAGTTGGCTCGCGCGCATGACATGCGTTGCAATACAAGGACGACGACGGTTGAGGCGCTGTAGGGGTGTCGCGGCTACTGGCTCCTTCAGCTAAATTACAATAGCCGTAAACGTCCCACCCCACAGAGGGAGCTTTGGAACCCAAGCATCAGGATACGGGGTCTGGGGATATAGTGAGGTTTGGGGTTCAGTTTGTAGGCCTGCATAACATGTCCGGCTTCCTTCCTGAACCCCGCTCATGGTGCCAGGCCTACAACGGCATTCGTGAGGCGGGCTTGGATTGGCGCACAAAAACAAGTTGTGTTGGATTTTCTACGGACTACGCCTCGAAACCTTAACCCCTAGTTTGCAAGCACTTCAAATCCTAAACTCGCTGGTGCTTGCCGAGAGTTGCAAGCAGAGTCATAACTTAGAGCTGCACGGATAAGCAAAGAGGTCAGAAGGGTTCATGCACAATTGTGCACGCCAAGATGATGTGAGCTACATTTGAAGCCCTAGCAACGGACCACTCTGGCATTTTCACTTGAACTTAGTTGTCTGAAGCTTTCAGGTCAGGTTGCAAGAAAGTAGTAGCAGCCGTTCGAACCAGGGGTTGCTGATTCTTACAGCCTGGCATCTTTCAAGGTGCAAGGAGCCGTGTGCGTCCAGCCTCCTTACGTGTACGTGCAGATGATGGCCATGCTTGTCAATGTCCACTCCTTACTTACTTCCAGATTCGTTGCTTTTGTTGGGGGCATTTAGGGTGTTGAGCAATGGTTGTTTTGAGTTTTGCATGAAGCAGTTCTTGGGCTTCCAACTTTGAGAGCAGCCGCGATTGAAAGCTACATGTCGCCTTTTGGGGGGGAATCCAGGCTGAGGGCTGTCAGAATGAGAAAGACCTTGCCCTGCAAAAAAGACCTGCTCCACGGGCCCTTAAAAGGGAATTATATAAGGGGAATTTACAGGGTGTTGTATGATGAAAAAGAAAATGGGAACTAATACTGTACATTATTTTGGGATTATAAGGACTTTAGGAAGATAATGTCAATGTGTTTAGCGCTTCCACGTCCGTCATCATCCCTCACAATGTTGGGGCAGAGTTGTTATCGTTTGGAGTAATTACATGATGAACCTAGGGCATCTGGGGGTTTATAGGGTTGAGGGTTACTACAATCCTCTCACTTGTCCCACTAAGGGACCCTGAGCAACCTTCAAACTGTACCAACACAAGCCAGCCGCCTAGACTTACTGGTTCTTAACAGGAAACAAGGGAATATAATTCCTATAGAACCTCTATATAACATCTTCCTTCATTATTCCTTGCTAACCACTAGTAGGTAGACCCACAGGTCCGACCCTAGTTAGCCTTGGCTGTCGGTGAACAAGCACGTACTGGCTTTGCATGGATCAGACACAGAAGGAACATCCAACTTGGAGGCTTTTTTACATGGTTCTCCTCAGGGACTTCCAGTTGCGACGCTAGGAGTTAGGACCCAATGCACTTATTTGCCCATGGCGTTACAAAATACAACATCCTCAAAAGAGAAGGGTTCTAGAACATGCCAAGAAGATCAGACTTTTGCATGGCTGCAGGGACCTCTTCAGGAAAGTACACTTCAGGACCTCAAGCTGCATTTTAAGTCCATCCAGGTCCTGGCATTGCGGCTCCAAGACCCCCCCCCTACAAAACAGAATCTGATAAGGCAGAACACACAGATTTTTCTGTTGTGTGATCCCGATGATATCCCATGTTTGTTTTGGGCAGGTAAGTCTTGCAGATTGGGCCCAGGAGTGAGGAGTCGCATACAGTGATGAGGTTTTCGACATAATTTGCGGAGGTAGTTTGTTCTGGAACCCCCACCTTTTATTAGACCCCTCCTTCGTACATCCCAAGTTGAAAGCCCTCAATTTTGCAGGTGAACAACATCTTGATTTCAGTGAGTTTCGGCATGACTTTGGGCGTCACGCTGAGCTTGGCCTGGGGCCCAACCGGGGATGCGCTGATGTTCACGAGGGGTTTTGAGGAATCTTGGAGAATTGTTCTTTTGACCCAAGACGGATCTTCTTGGAATGAGATGTTCCGTGGCAACAGATCTAATCACAAGGCTCTTTTGGTGAAGATCCCTGATCCATGATAGGGCGGAAGATGAATTGCCGTTCTCCTATGGACCTCACAAAAAGCCATGACCGCGAGACAGGCCCTCGTGGCTAGCATGCAGTGAGAGACTGGATCTTCGCAGCAGCCCCAACAGCCGGATCGAAATACGAACAGCTTAAGAAACAATCTCCATTCCTTTGGTCCCCGCTGGAGCTCTGTGCTTGCTGAGGCTAAGCGCGGGCATCATGCTGCCAGCCCCGAAATCATCTCGAAGGTTCCGAGTAGAAGTGGGAGTAGGGCTTATGGCTGCAATCAAGGTGATTTCATGAGGTAACTTGCAAACTTTGTGAAGACTTTGGGTCCCGGTAGGATCCCAAGGTAAAGATGCTGCCTGAGCAGAGATATTGTGATAGACCCCACTTGTTGAATGCTAGATGGGAGCAGATAGAAGTTATGGGTGGTCACCTTCCCGTTATGTGAGTATCAGTTAAATTAGGGTCCATTGTGCTGCTCCAGCTATGTCCTCAAAGTATCTTGAGGCCCGTATGCTCCTTTATTTGTGACAGTCCCGAGAAGGCATTTACGACAGCCCCTGAAAGGCAATGTCGAACTGGAACACTTGGTAGTACCCAACACCGAAATAGTCTAGAATCTGCTCAGGATTTTGCTTGAGACTCCGAGCTGTACACCCGAATACCAACCCCCAAGCTTGCAAAGCCAGATAAGCCATTCTTCTGTCCAGACTTATTGGCTCTTAGTAGAGAATAAGGATATATAGTCCCTATGCAATACTCATTGCTTTCTAAACTCTATTTCGTACTAGCCCTCAGTATGCTAAACTTGGGCTGCCTCCAGGACTTGCAGGATGTCGGAATCGCCTTCCTCATTAGTGCTTGGCTGCACATGGTAATGGTACCGGTATAGTAGTGGTAATATGGGGGCTTCCCATAATTAGGGGTACCGTTTTGGGAGTCCCCATTATCAGGATTATGGTATAATATATTTGGGTCTATGTTGGGGTCCCCGCAATTCGGAAAACTACCACATGAGACGGCAGAATAATCTCAACAATCTTCATTGACACCGTAAACAGGGAACAAGAGTACTCGTCACTAGTCCGAATACCAATTATTAGTCAAAAGAAGTGCTCAACACCCAACACATGAAACGTTTGGCATGTAGATGCAGGCCTTGCGGCGGGCCCCGTTACATTCCCCCAAATACCTGGACCCCAATTACGAGGTGTAATCAATATAGATCCATTACCTTCATGGATGCCAGGGATTACAGCCGTCCTTTTGGAGGGATTACGATGCTAGGAAACTTCCGGCTAATGATCTTGAAGCACGATCAAGCTGGACCACCAAACTAAAACTCCTAGTTGAAGTCTGACTGCACTTCAGGATAGAACGGATGCGGATTCGAACTCAACCCCGGGCGAGAATCTACAAGCCTGAACATTAAAGCACAGACCATCCAAGGTACCATTGGACCTTTCCTGTACCATGCTCTGCTCGAAGTGGCTGTTTGCATCGCGCAGCCTTTCGCAGGCTTCAATTATTTCGGCTCTTACGTTTGCTCGTTAAGGTGCTGAAGCAAAGTGGGTAACTGAGGGCATGGCTTCAAATCAGGGTATGCGGAAGGGACCTGCCTGCCTCGCTGGCACTTTCCAAGATATTCCAAGATCCTGGAGGATATAAGTAGCATAAGGTATGAAGGGCTGACGGGCAGGTCTGAAGGCTGTGCTTCTTCTGTCAGACCGCTAGAGGATCCAGAAGCCCTATTCTTGAATTCCATACTTTGACTGCAGAAAGGGAAAGCATTGGGGATGCGGAATCGTCGGATAAATGTGTTGACATGCCTCCATTGATCCAAGCATGACGCACGGAATGAAGAACAATCGCGGCGAGAACCCTGAACCTTGAATTATCTAGGCTCCACCTCAAGCCCCCGCCGAAAAAACAAAAACTTCACACAGAGACATCTAATCTAATTTCAACAACGGCAGCACGCGCCTTCTACTTTGGTAGGCGGTTCTTAGGTATTGGTAGCTGCAATTGTCACACATTATGATAGCAAGTGTCACACTATTCAGGATAGAGCGGGGTCAGCCCAGCAGGGCTTTAGTTTTTCCAGCCTGTCCTTCCAGGCCTTCGCATGACGGAGTAGTCTTACAGCACTGGCATGAGCAGCCTCTCCCAGAAGCCCAGCCTCTGAAATGTAAACGCCCTAAACCCATAGGCTCATTCTGAAGCTGTGTAATTACATCCTTCGCTGGTCGCTTCCGAGCCCTTGCCGAATTCGAGACCAATCTCTGCACTACCGAATTGCTTCACTGGATGCCCCGAACTGGATCAGCCAGCGTGGAGGGGGGAAACTGGGTTAGTGCGCGTTGGTGGAATTTCGCTGCATGGGCCGCGGGTCTGTAGGCTTTACTACGCAGACACGACCAGATCATGCAGCGAGGGGAGTATGGCAGCTCTCTGTTTTTGGTGATGGTAGGGCCAGACACGCAAGAGCCTCGCCAATGAGTAAAGTATGCGTCACATTCAAGCCAGAAACCTGCAGGCTAAGCCTCAAGATTCAATGCCCCAAAACCCAAGCAGTCAAATTCTCTACTCGGGAGCCTCCAACTCACACAGCAAATAGCAATTCCAACTATTGTAGCAGAAGTCAAGCGTAAAACCCATAAGCCTTAACCGGGCCAAGCCCCTGTACACCCAAACCGTAAGCTCAACCACCGGCAGGCTGCGAGGATGAGAATGAGAACAAGCCGGGCCGTATTCCAACCCAAAAGCTCCTGAACATTCTGAAGAAGGACCTTCAACGCCGAAACAATCTATTCAGCTTGTTTTTAGGGGGAGGGGGTAGGTGGAATTAAAGGTTCAAGGTGCTGGTTCAACATCCGCAGGAAGGATGCCAGACCTGAGAGGGGCCCCCGATTTACTTGGATCCTGGCAAGGAGGATGTTTGAATTCCCCCACTGACTGGACCTTCCCCAAAAGGAGTATCCTTATGGAATTCCGGGCCCGTGAATACGACTTGACATACGCCAACCCCCTCAAACTTGGAATCCTGAACCTTATAAACACAGGGCTTGACGAGCCCCGGAGGCCCAGAAGCTCTTCATCGATTTCGCTGTGCTTCAGATCACTTTTAGGATTCGAGGTTGGAGCGTTGCGCCATGAAAAATGCGCTTGAGTTTTTTTTTCCGAGAAAATTCTGAGCAGACTGTGCCCACCTACAGCTCAGCACGGTCGGTATTGAAGCCGCAGTAAAAGCGTGTCTGATAACTTTCATTCCGACAGATGTCATGGGAACGGGCAAGCATGGTCTCCTTGGCCGGCGGTCCTTTGACTTATTTTGTAGCGTTCGAGCAGTATGTGGCGCACGTCGTTGAGGCAGCCATCCAGCCCTTCACTATGAATTCTTGAACAAGTCAGGAATCGCGACGCATCACAATCGAATCCCGAAGCGCCTGAAAACCATACGCGCAAACCCAAGGTTCCAACATCCTACAGTTCTACACCCTAAGCCAAACAGGACCTCGCAGATGCTGAGCGGATGACCAGCTCTCTTCCCGCTTGGAAGCAGCCACACTTCAAAGCCCCAAAGTGAGCAGCGATTGCTTTCAGCCATCATTCTTGAAATCTGTCAAGACGTCTTTGAATCGGGAAACTTGTGCAGCCTTAAGTGATGCTGCGGTACGAACCTGAAACGGCACCGCTGCTCTAGGGGATGGGAAGAAGCGCAACATCTGAAGCTTTGATTGCTGGTTGCCTTTTCAGCACCGGACGCTCTTCCCCGGCTAAGGTGTAATTGCGCAGCATGTAGGACACCTACCTCCTCGATTTTTGGAGTATCTGCTTCAATCCAAGAAGATGACAGCTACACGTCTGAATTGATGTACCTCAAGGTTTTCAAGAAAGTGCATGTTCGATTGCCATGTCTTCGCTGCAGGTCTCACTAGCTATGAACTTCCCATCATGCTTGGCATGGCTGCTCGTGCTCATCATAACCCAGGACGTTTCCTAGACCTTGTATGGTTTAAGCCTCTACCTCGTACAGCGACAGAACCTTAAACAGATGCTGTCCATTTTCATGCACGAGCGTGCTGGTCTGAAGTCGTCCGCTGCAGGTTGTAAGAAAAGGCAGCTCGTTCAGATGCGTAGGGCTTTCTCAAAATTTTGGATTTCTTCAAGGTCCTCAAAACAGTTCTGAGTATTAGTGTACTTGGTGTGACCCTACGTATTGAGAAACTCCCACGGTGTGCAGAATCGTCGAACAGGCTTCGTCAAAAACAGCCCGCCAGCATCGCTGCTATTAGTGCGCACGGTATGTCCCGAAAGCCTGGACACGTGAGTAGCCATGCTTCTGCCTGCTATGGAGGCTGCAGCCACTACTCATACAGCTGGGACTATAGGACTGGTGCTTCCATGATTGTTTTGAGTGGTTCTGCCTTATAGTCGAAGGCCATTTAGGGCTTCAGAGATCCTTCGGCTACTGCCAGAACCCATAGGATCGTGACCACCGAGGAAGCAGAAGTTATGAGACTACAAGAAAACTTAAAAGGTAACCCAGGTAAACAGCTGTTCAATTCAAGGATCCTCAAGTCTTCGAGCCCTAAACCCTGCACGCTAGCCCCTAAACCTTTCCCCGCACTAAGTCTTGAGACCCTAAGCCCTCATACCCCCAAACCTTCGAGCCTTTATTGTCCTCAATGCCTCATCCAGGGCAGTCCACGGGCTGGCGCAAGATCTGCTTCGGCAAGCCTTGTCCTCGGGACAGCTCTAGGCTACCAAGGTTGTGGGTTGTAGGGATTATGGTTCGGCACGGTTGAGTCTACCGGTGCAGGAGATTAGTCATGGCTAGACAAGAAGTACGCATTTGGGAAGGAGACAAGGCACATGGGTGCTTAGCTTCACGCATTGGAACATGCTGTGGGTTTGGAGGGTGGAAACCAGAGAGACGCGAAAGTTGAGAAAACACATATGCAACAGCTCATCTGAGGTGCGCTACTTCAATAAGCTGTATCCCTTAGCTCACGTCCTACTGCTCTCCGGGCTCGTGTCAGCGGTGCGATTCTCAGAGTAAACGGCGGCTTTTGTGAATGCTGTGGGGCTATTGGGGTTTTGGGGTCTGTTGATGTCAAGAGGAGCAACTTAGGATCGAGGCCTTCAAGAAGTCATGTTGAGAGTTGGGAGTGGGGGTTGTACAAGATCACTAGAGACATTAGAAGGGGATATTAAGATTTCGTGTTTCATCGAGATAAAGAGGACCGTGCTGATGTATGCTGGGAGCACATTCGCGTCATGCACCACATCCGAAAGAAGGTCTGTCCTCAAACGCCTGAAGCCCTCAAACCTCGACTGTACATTACATGGGTATTTCCGAAGATTAGGGATACCATTCTGGAGGTCCCCATAGCAAGGAGGATTATAATTTTGGGATCTATATATTGGTGCGCCTACTTATATAGAAGCTACCGCATGTTTCTGAAGCCCAAATGTGGAAGCATGGCGGAAGGTGTGCTTGTGCATGGTGCTCTTGAGCCTGATCTTCATTCACCACTTCCCCACCATGCCAGTTGCGGCCTTACCAATGTTGGGTGTTCTATAGTGTTGCATGAGGCTCATAATGTAGTGTATGTGGGCTAGTTTGGGCTTCATGGAGTTATGGAGTTGTAAGGGTTGACTCGGGTATGTGAACAGACACCGCAGGGTTTCCTAAGATTGTGCGATGGTTGTAATGCTTCCTTTAAGATTTAGCGGGTTTAAGGCGCAGGGTTCTCTAAGAAGCTCTGACGATGTGAATGCGAGATCTCAGCTGGCCAGAGTATTGGCTGGTTCCATGAATGGAGCTGGATGGCACTGCACGAGCACCACTGTGCTGCTGATTGCTGACATATTGATTTGGACAGTTCTTGCCTAGATGAATGGCAGGCTAGATTGCATGTTTTGGAGGTTGACGTGCTTCAAAAAAAGCATCTTCCGGGTTTGTTTTGGGAGGCGTTCTCAGAGTTCAGTGCCCCGTCCGCCCATGCTTCTTGTGTGAAACTTGTTTTGTTGCTGTGATGATGTCTCGAACTTGCTAGCTGAGATCAACAGTGTATGGCACACGTGATGTTAAGCACCTCAAGATGGAACATCCACAAATGTAGGGCACTCATCTGCTGCCAGACCCTCTCATGAGTTCAGAGCTTGTTCTGTAGGACTTTTGAACGGACGCATTCAAGCAGAACTCTTTAGGTTGTCTGCCAGAAGGCGAGCACTAGCACTGCCACAGGTCTAGTCACTTTGCTCAGCATTCGAGCCGATGAGTTGCTCATGAGCAGTGCCACCTGCTGAGCTAAATGGCTTGGACAGCACAGCAAATCCGCGAGTGGGTGAAGCGGGAAAATCTATCTGGCCTGGTTGCCGAGCACGCGGAGGAGCTTGCAGCCGCTGGCGGGCTGGAAGCAATCACGCCGGAATGGCTTTCCCAGCACGGGGTGCGCATGCTGGCCCCCCGGCAGAAGATCTTCGCCGCCGTCAAATGCTTGCTCGTGCCAGGCACGAAGGTGTGCCGCTTCGGCGAGAAGCTGATAAAGCACTACGAAGCGGAAGAAGAAGTAGAGGAGGAAGCACCTGCTCAGAGACCTCAGAGCGACCACAAGAAGGAGGCTGCGGCATTGGTGGGCCGCAGAGAGGAAGAAGACGACGAGGACGAAGATGAGGGCGGAGAGGAAAACAGTGATAATGAAGCTCCAGAAGCACCCCAGGAGTGCGAAAGCCATCTTCCAGAGCAGCCGGACCTTATCCAGCTTGCGGCTTTCCGTGAACCCTGTGGAGCGAACTCACAGAATTTCACCTCAAGCTCGAGGAGCCTCCTTGACGGATCTGCTCCGCGAGCTTGCACAAAGCAAGTTGATTGCCAAGAATTTTTGCATGGAAATTCATGATCAAGATGTTTCAATGCTTTACGCCTGAACTGGCGGTCATGCACATGCCGTGACGTGAACCTGGCGACGCCTAAAGTAAAGGCGCTGATTTCAAGCCATTG
>CAJNIZ010020757.1:63637-86468 GCA_905231905.1 Symbiodinium pilosum
AGGTGTCAATGCCATGCGATGTTACTTAGTAAGTTTGCTGTCGGCCGCCCAGTTGGAGTAGTTCTACCCTCCCCTAACGCGCATGGTTGAGTTCAATTGGGGGCTAATGCGAAACCTCTTTTGCACAGGTGCTGTGGCAAGTCTACTGTGGGCCCTTGGCTCAGCATTTTCCGCTTCTGCGCCTTGCACGGAGCCTACCCCAATGCAATTTGTCAAGACCTTATCCACATGTTGGAAAATGCATTTCAACAGTATAAACATGTCCCACTACCACGGCAACGATCTTGTTTGAATCCTCGATTGTTGGCAGGACGGTGGGTATTGGCGCGGCCTCTGCGCTGGCCGTCTGCTGGGGGCTTTGTAAGATACTGTGGATGAAGGAAATCTTGCACCGCCTGACATGTCCTGCACAAAAGAAAGAAAGCGTTTAATGGGTCCTAGGTTCCTGGATGGTGCGAGACTCCGTCAATCCATTGTAGCGACCACATCACACATAGGAGTACCAGGAGGAGTCCCGGAGGAGCAAAGGTCATATCTTAGAACGGTCAGCTCTTCACGGCAAACAGCTTCTGAAGCAGAACATCGCTGACAAAAGGAATACACGCGGACGCTATTTGCATCGTTCGATCGGACGATGCTATAGCACTCCCTCTCTCTCTCCCTCTCTATCCCTCTCCCTCCCTCCCTCGCTCTCTCTTTCTCTCTCACAGCAAGTTGGAGCAGGTACTTGTTCGTATGATGCTGAGCGTACTCATTAGGAATTCACAAGCCTGGCCTGCAAATCATGAGTATCCTCGTGCTCATGGTGAGACTTCCAGCTTGGGCAGAAGCCCAGTCTGGCACCTCCAGCTCCAGTTGAACCTGTCGTGTCAAGGCCTGACCCTGTGAAAGTGGAAGACCGCACTCCCTGGCAGTGCGAGGTATTCCACCAAAACGAAGACATCGCCTACACGCTTGAAACTTTCAGGATTTAAGCCTATGAATTTGCACAGTATACTATTACAAAAGGTACTTTGAGGCCTGGGCTCTCGCGACTCCATAACCAGGCCTGCTCTCGCTCTGGACGAACAGCAGCCCCCGCGAACTGCCGGAGCCAGACGAGGCGGGATGTTCTCAGTCTGGGGGCTTGATTCCCAGTGCAACCAACAGTTTTGTAGAACAGCCTGGGCCTTAGATCAGAGCAGCACGACGATACCCTACTCAGAGGGGCCTTGGATTCTCCTGTCAGATGAGCCATTTGCGAAAAAGTGTGGTTAAAGGTGTGTTGGACTTTGGGTCATCTAGGGGATGCTGTGCCGGAGGCTTCCAGGTTGTACACAAACACAATTTTAGGAAAAGCCCTACTCATCATTGTGGTAACCCTTCAGGCTCGTTAAGAGATTGCGCGCGGGATAATCGCACTAATGTATTTAGTTGGCTAGTTCCAAGAACTCAAAGCGGTCTGGATCAGAACTGTTGCTTGCGGCTTGGGTTTCAGAGTCTGGCTGATTCCCAAAACAAGCCTTGAGGATCGCACTCGTAGAAGATCCTAGCTTGCAAGATTCATTGATGCAAACTGTGGGTTTGGCTCCCACACATCCAGGGAAGCTGAAAGCCAGCCCTTCCTTGAGAAGCTCGAACCCCAAACCCTTACTACAGACCCCAGTATCTACGTAATAGTAACTATTATAGGTACCCCCCATAATGGTACCCCTAACTTGAGAATCCCTAACCCTAGACTCTAAACCCTTTCATCTATGGCTGGGCCGTATGCAGGTTGTTGCTGAAGCCTCGCTTAGTCCTGCGCGGCGGCGGTCCTCCAAAACTTTGCAGAGGTAGGGTCACAAACAAGCCCAATCTTGAAGAAGAGTCAGGTGTACCAAAAGCAAATTGTGTTGACTCTTCCGTCATTTCTCCCGATAGCCCCAGGTGGGCCTTTTCCTATCTCATTTGTTCACTACCTTCATGCTGGCAATCCTTCATGGAGATTGCAACAGATCCAGTCGCGTAGCGCTGAACTCGAGGTGTTTCTTGCCAAAAGGTTGTGTCGGATTATGATCTTCAATGCGTTATGTAGCTGCACTGGGTACACCTCGTATCTCACAACAGAGTTCTCTTAAGCTGTTAGATATCTGGTAGAATGCACCGTTCTCTGAAGACTGGGGTTCTTTGGGTGGGAACGTGCATACGTGGATTCCTGCATTTTGGATGCTCCATCGACTTCATCCGGTACATGGCCAGTATCTGGCGGTTTGCCCTCAGGAAAAAAACAGTTGCTCCATTTGCTTGGGATGTAGACATTTCCGCAAGTCATGGGACTCTTCTGCCATGAGGATGGATAAGGGCCATTCTGATGTGCAGTGTACATGGGCCCTGCTTTGGGAGAATTTCTCAGAAGGGACCTAATGTAGGAACGTAGGCGTGCAGGAAGTCCGACTGCCTGGTGAGGTTTTTGCAGGGCCTTCACATTGTAAGCGAGGAGTTTTGAGCGGGCATAGTACTGTACGGTGATGCAGGTTTAGACTGACTAAAGACACCAGCAATTACTTACCTACGTGCCGCTGCCAACCACTGAAAAATCGCGATTCCTCAGCATGTCTAAGACAATGACAATTCAATTAAAGGCCTGCAGTCATCATTCTGAAGCCAGTCATCTTGTGTATCTTGGTGTAGCTGTAGACGCCCCCTCTTCCTGCCCAAGCCTGTATAGGCGGAGGGAGGAGCCCAGTCTTGCACACCTCCGGGAGCCCTTGCTGCGCTGACACAGCGGGTTTGCGAAGGCCCCCCCTTGCAGAGACCTTCCAAAATGGGCGGTGTTTTTTTCGGGTGCAGGGCGTAGTGGACGTTCAGATCAGGGGCTCCTTAAACTAGACAAGGATCCAATGAAGATGATGGGGTATGTAGCGGGATGGTATTCCGGCAAGTTGCAACTTTCGGATGGCAGCATGGTGACGAAAGCTGTCTTCTTGAGGTCCTTCTATGAGCAACCCCAATGTCTGGCCGATACCGTTTGGATCGCCTGAATCTATGAAGGAAACAAATGCAAGCAAGCAGGAGTCTAAGGGTTGAATATGGGGATCTCTCCGCATCACGGCGTCCTGCCCTTTCATGTTAGGCCCTGCCCTAGTGATTTCGCTTTAGTGCACAAAAGGCGGGCTCGTGTTCTGAGAAACAGCATAGGGAGCTTCTAAGGATCTTGACCTGTTGGCAGACATCCTTCGCGGTTCTTGCAGGGTTGTGTCAAGGCGTGTTCCGCAGCGGCCGTTTTTGAAAGGGTTGTTGGATCGACTACCCTACAACAAAGCCTACATCTATAGAGCAGTGGATGAGGATGGGAGCTGCAATGTGGCCTCAACCAAAACTCCCGGACGCCTGGGAATAATGCTACGCGTGTAGGGGATACTGCGGTGCAGCATGGGGGGTGGGATCCCCACAACTTGAGCCACAGCTTTTTGAGCCCTGACCTTTTGGCATCTGTGAAGTCACGGCAGGAACTTTGTTAACGTGCGGCTGAGAGGCGCCAAAGCTGCCCTCAAGTACCAAGCATGGATGTTTCAAAGCTAGGATTATAGGACTGCAGCCGGGGCTCCTCGAAAGTACGGTTGACTTTTTGGATCTTTCTTGCAAGTGTTTCAGCTGGTAAGAAGGGATCTTGACTTCGTGCAATGCTCATGCACCTGCGGTTGTCAAGGCTGTATCTCGGGGCTTGACCTGTGGCATCGCATCTGCGTAAGACTGAGCACGCGTGTGATATTGCTAGCTATCGTGTTCCGCGTGGCGACAATCGGCGAGTCTTTGTACAGTTACAACGCTGGTCGCGAAGCAGAGCAGATCAGATGCTTGGATAGATTCCGAGGGAGATCCAAACAGGAGATGCCCTCTGAAGTTCTATGAAAGGTGTTTGACACGCACACACACAAACACAGACCGGGAAATGCAGACATGCTAGCTGGACGTTTCCTGTCAGGGCACCCCTAGGAATCTACCCTGCGCCGCGTGCAAGAGCAAAAAGCTGAGGCCTATCCGAAGCGGTTGGAGCAGAAAGAGAGGGGTCTCAGGAGCACTTGTGACAAGTCCATGGGCGGTCCTTGTGAGGAGCCTTGCCAAAAGCAAGCTGCGCGACATTCACGTAGGAGAAGAGCGAAGTATTGCAATCTTACCCCATCCCCTAAACTCTGGGCCTTCGATTTGCCAGAAACTTGATTGCGCAACTAGCCCATGGAAGGACAGCAAAGTGCTATTTGTGCAGCAGATCGGATCAGATGTTCGTATAAATGCCAAGGGAGATCCTGTTTGATGCCATCTAAAAGCTTCATGAAAGGTGTTTGTCGGTCACACCAAGATGCAGACATTTCCTGGTGTGACGTGCTAAACTCGGGGATAGTAGTGAGCAAACAGGCAGCTAGCATGAGGAATTCCTTTCTTTCATGCCGTTTCCTTCTGCAGCTGCTGGTCAAAGAGCGCGAGGGGCCTCGATGTTTGAGGTATTGGGAGGCTCGGATTTGCTTATTTGGCCCAAGCCAGGTACAGATATTCACACGTCAAGGAGTTTGATAGACGCGCGCCCGTTGCCATTTTCTGCTTACTGCCAGCGTTATGCGTAGCGTCAAAGATGCAACATGTTGCATAGGGTTTTGGTCAGGACTTCTGCGAGGACCTGCGTATGCACAGAACCAGACAAGACAATGCTCTCCCGGAAGATAGAGACTCTAAGCGGGGCTGCAAGAGCTTTCAAGAGGCCTTTTCAAAGTCACCAAATCCTCACTGTTCAGGGTCAACACTGAAGATGGGAACCAGTAAACTAGCCCATGAGCCTTCCAAAGTCTAGTGACTGTAGTGGGAGCCTCTGCTTATGTGTGAGAAGACGGCATGCTGGCTGGGCGACTGGCAGGCAGCTGTTGTAGTAGGATTTGGATTCCTTTTAGTTTTCATTGCCTGCCGGACATGCATGACCCTGTACTGTGCCGCGTATAAGCCCCAAACCTTCAACTTACAAACAAGTATGAGTCTCCCAAGCAATGGAGTGAAACTTGAGAAGCCCTTCGAACATGCGAGTTGTGTGAGATGCAGAGAAGCCCACCGAGGAAGAATTTTCAAAGATTGCTTTGCGCGCGTGCTGCAGTTCGTAACTCATTGCCATTGCTGTATGTCACTGCTGCACGTGGATATAGCGTCAACCATCCACACCCAGCATCCTCAACCCAGACTTTGAGAGGATGGGTCCTGCTGATTGCGGCTGCAGTGAGCCACTCCGAGGCAGCTTCGCCACAGGAACTCCTGCAAGTTAGAATTATGTGGAGTTTTGCAGGTTTCAGACATTGATGTGAGAAGCCCGAATTCCTTTGGGTCTTTGGCCGAAAGAAAAGTTTGTGTTGAAAGGACAACTCATCAGAAGAGATGTCTTCGTAATCTTACTACAAGATCACAAGAGTCCCCACAGAGTCCTGAACTGCACCCAGGCCCTGAACCCTGTAAATGCTAAGCCCGCAAGATAGAGGCCTGACCATGTTGGGCAGGTGCCCAACTGCAAAAAGTATCCGCAGCTGTGCACTGACACGTGGAGAGCTCAGTCGCAAGATCATGGCCGATTCTCACCAATGTGGGTGCTATGTTTCGTATTACGTGGGACACGTTTGTGCTCTTTGAGTTTGGGAACTTCCCGCATGAACCAGCTTACGAGGTGTAGAGTGTAGAGTTTCATGGTGGTCCAAATCGTGGTGCTGGCAGTAGTCTGTGGCTTGTTCACGCTTGCGGGCGCGAGGTATGTTTGTGAAGAGTAACCGCAGTAACCGGAGGCGTTGGAGTATTTCATGACAGGAAAGCCCTAGATTGGATGCTAGTGGGCCTGGGCCTCTTCTTGTTACGCTGCTTGATGAGAGACAACAATGTGTTGTTATCATGCTGTAGTGGCCGCAAATGCTAGTATCTTTAGCTGGGGGAGTCTCCCGGTAGACTGCTGGGGGGCTACCGGGGGGCTTACCACAACTAAAACTGCCAGTATCATTAGCTGGGGGGGTCTAGAGGCTAACGGGGGCACACCTAAAAATCCCAGTATCTTTACCTGGGGAGGGTCTCCCGGTAGGCTCCTGGAGGGCTACCAGAGCTGATTGGCCATGTACATTAGTACATACAGAAATTGCAATTCAAAGCTCAAGGTCCGGATACGTCGTGGTCCTCGATGCCGGCAGCACAGGCACAAGAGTACATGCCTGGGGCTCAGACATTGCGTGTGCCGCGAGTGTCTGCCCAGAACGCCTGCGCAGCCAAGGGATATAGGGATGTCCCAGGCGGAAAGGAGCATGAGCGGCAGGATAAACCTCTTATGTGAGTTTAAGTGAATTTACCTGAAGAATGTCTGAACAGCTGATTAAGGCCTGCTTGCTTCCGTAACGCCACCCGCCGCCTCCACCAGCTGTGTAGGAATGTTTTTAAAGAGGTTCGCACTGATCGCATCAGGTCCCGTCAGGGTGTCTGTGTACTTTGAGGCTCACGGGTAGTTGTAAGTTTCGTTTAACGCGCCCTACATTCGGTTCTACGCAGTTATCCTACTTTCATCCTCGCATAATTCTCAAGTCGGGTGTCATCAGCCCCCTTAGAGGGGGTCACAGTGGGGCTGGGGGTCTCACCCGGCACAGTTGTCTTTACTTGAGTCTGGATTTGTCGGTCGCAGACTTGCCCAAACGATGTCCACATTGAGACATGCCACTGCTTTACACTACACACGTTTGGCTGGTCGCTGCAGAGTTGACAGCAAAGTCGACCCTGCATCCTCAAATCCTGAACCCCTGAACCCTACAAGAATTCGCAACATTCCGCAACATTCCGCAACCTCCAAAACCAACCAGGTCTTCAACTACGAGTATCGGAAGCTTGAGCCTCGCCGCTTTCCCCTTATTGTCAGCCCGCCTCTGACGCTCCCCTCAGGCTGGGCTTCAGGAAATGCCTTCATGTGGATGCTTGTTTGGGAGCTCAGGGATGACAGGTATGGTTCCCATACCAACGTTGCAAAAAGCAACCTCCATGGGTTAGCTGGGCTGAAAGAGGGAAATTGTGGGCACAGGCCTGCTAGAAGCCTAGATGTTGACTTAGTGCAGACATTCGAGCAAAGAGATCCCCTGCTGTAGCTGGAGTGGGTACATGCAAAGTCCGGTTCTCGCTAGGAAGCATCAAAGTATTGACGGGCGAATACTGATACAATAGAAGGACGGCAGGACCGCGGAGATAAGAAATTGAGTCGGGCGCGTACCGGCGTCTTCTGGCAGCACAGCTGACCACCCGTTATGGCTGCATCATAGGAAGCTGAAGAGCAATAATTATTTGGGGCTTTGATGGTGGGATCTTGTATAGGAGTTGAGATCATGCTCATGATGAGTGCATCTTATGTACCGAGTGTGATGGAACAAGCTGAGACTGGTATCTGGCAATTTCGCAGCTTTCATAGTGCTTTCCGAACCGAAACGGGGTCCCTGATCGTATATGAAAGCCCGCGGGATGTCTGAAACTTTGTGTGTAGGTGTCAGACAGCAGGGTCCCAGCACTGGATTGTGTGAAATCTCTGTGCAGTGCAGCTTGTCCAGTCAGGCCTCCACAGGATGAATGTAGGCAAAGTATAGCGCCAAGTTCAGAAGGCATGGCAACTTTGAACAAGCAGTCTCATCACACAGTGCTCAGCACGCAGCTCTACCGCAGGTTCTTACTTCATTCGCGAGGTTTTAGTCCTGACTCTACGCCATGACGCAGGATCCCTTGCCGCCCCGGTGAAGCTGAGGTGGGCAGCGAAGAATGGCAGCTCGGAAGTGGAAGAGTTTGGCCACAGGTCGGCGGACTATCGACCTTGAAGACGAAGTCTCCGAACCAGGACCAAGTGGATCCCAGGGATCTCAAGGCCCCGGGAAGGAAGCTTCGGCAGCCCGAAGAAGAAGCCCCGCCATGCAACCGTTCTACACAGGCAGGCCTTCACAGCAGAAGGCAGGACTTTCCGACAGAGGGCAAGCCTCTCCGAAGAAAGATGCATCACCTTCGCAGGCCAAGGCCAGCAAAGCTGGAGCCAGGAGCCAACCGAGGAACAGTAAGCCGGCCAGGACGGCAAGGAAAGTTGCAGCCTCCAAGGAGCTCGTGGAGAGCAAGTCTTCCTGTCGCAGTCGGCAGGCCCGCTTGAGGCCCCAGGGCACGAAACAAGCAAGGAAGCGCAAGGCCTCCGCGCCACGAAGCCAAGAAGTCAAAAGGAAGAGGCCACTCTCCGTGGACAGTCCAGAAGAGAGGCCTCAGAAGATTCGGAGGAAGCGTTCGAGGCTAGCTGTCGACAGGAAGGACAGCCAGAAGACCAAGCAGGAGCGGCTGTTTCCTAGAGCTCGGCTGTCCACAAGAGCCGCGACTTGCTTGTGTTCATACATAGCTAGATGGGACAACAATCAATCAAGCTAGAGGTTAGAATCGAAAGTCCCCTACTTGAAGATTCAAGGGTAATGAGTGTTAAGTGGGGGTAAATCACAACTTTACTCCCAATCTATCAAGCTTCGGATGCTAATACTTCTCCATTAGACTAGAACTACCGGTGAACCAGCCTTTGCGTAAAATTACTAAGTTTGGAATGTCAGTACCTTGAGCCCGCACCAAGGCTAGGATCCTTGACAAGCAATTGGGCATTTTCTGAACCACTAAGAACCAAATTAAACGCTTAAAACCTGAGCTCTACCCCTTAAACCCCAAACCCTCACTCCTAAACCCTACCTGCACAATCCTACCTACATCACGTTGAGAGGACAAGCCTAAGAATCCTGCATCGGGAGCTCCAGGAGGCTCCCGGTCCAGGAAGAGCCAGGGACAGGCGGGACCTGGCTCCAAAGTGAGGTTTCAGGAAGCAGGAAGGGCTTAGGGTGTAGGCTTTGCAGTGAGTTTGGGGTATGGCTTCAATTGCTAAGTGTAGGGCCTAGGTGTCGTTCTAGAACACGCCGCAGAAGGGCCCCATGAACCTGAGAAACGCCCAGGCGAAGCCTGCCTGCAGCCGAAAGCCTCGTTTGCGGCTTGTTCGCCAAGCCAAAAGGGGGCAGAAGCTGGGTACTGACCTTGGCAAAGATTTGCTTAGCTTTGTGAACGCATAGTCGCAATACATTTTCAAAGAACATAGACACCGGCTTTTCATGTGGCAGGGTCTCCAAACATGCAACAGGAACGAGCAAGGGCTAGACAAGGAGGAGGCCAAAGAGTTCAAGATACAGGATGCCCATGCTGTCATCAGGGAGGGGCTTGGCCACAGCGTTTAAATCCACTCTTTCCCGGGCTACTTTCCTAAGCCGCTAAAACATCCAAAGACCGTAATCCTTATACATTAAATCACTCAACCCTCAAACCCCGGCCCCAAATCCTGACTCCCAAACCCTAAAACCCATCAGCCCCCATCAGGGCCCCCATCAAACCCAACAGGAGGAGCAGCTTCTGGATCGAGGAGATCAAGAGTTTGTGTGCCGCATTTGCCTGCACCTGGTGATTGGTCTGTTTTTGACAAGTTTTACAAGTACTGCTTAAAGGTTTAGAGTCTAGGGTTTGGGATGTTATCAGAACATTAGCTCCTTAAATGGGGTCCGAATCAGCAAGAGGTGGGCCGCGGCCCTCGGCTGACGAGCTGTCAGCATCTCTTCTGCGGGGACTGCATTGAGCATTGGGTCGGGAAAAAGCGAGGAGAGAGTTTCTGAACATATTCCCTGACCTAACCTTTGAGACACACATCCGGAAAAATTTGCCGGAATGGTAGGATCCCTAATTGAGGGACCCGTTTAGAAAGGATGCAGCAACTTTCAGAACCCCCCCACATGCCATGTATGCCTGACGGTACTCTGATTTTGAGAAACCCTCAGGAGGTGCTCCATGCCCCGCCTGCAACACTGTGTTGCACAAGGAGGTTTGGGGGGTTTACGGTGTGAGGTCCCCCATAGAGGATACATGGCCTGTTGCGCATTGCGGGTTTTTCATTTTGGAGCAAGACGACCCTGGGAGGATCTGTGGCCCCTGAAGAGCGGCAAACGTGAGCTTCTTCTCAGAATGCTGCACAAGCTGCAGGTTGTTTGCGAGAACAACTGCAAAGTGCGAGGTCCCACCGGACAGTGCAACTGGACGGGTGAATACAGTGAGTATCAGAAGCATAGAGCAAGCTGCCAGAACCTTCAAAGCGCAGAGGGCCCAGCTTCAGATTCACAACATGAACCCGCTTCCTCGAGCACTGCTCTGGCAGATTTGCAGCCAGAAGCTCCAGACAACACTCAGCAGCAGCCTCCGCAGATGCATGTCCGCTTCAAGCAAGGAGATCAGTGGTGCAGCCCTGAGGTTGTGCTGCGTGCGCCCCCGTTGGGGTCTATGAACCCCCTGGAAGGTGGAACTTTCTCAAAATTGGATCTTCATAAACCCCCCGTAATTTGAGAATCCCCAGGTGGGCCTTTCCGGATGCAAGTCACTTTCCAGCCTGCAAGGGCAGAGCCGAAGCGTGCGAAGCGGTCCCCCTTGCAGTCACTGGGGTCAAGATCCATTATTAATGTATATATATATATACAGGCATGCATGTATGTAACATGTATGTGGGTGTATTATACGGTGGATCGTATTTTCTTCCCGGGTAGAAAGAACTGAGGTTAAGCCCAACCAAGGGCAGCAAGAAGCCCAGGTCGCTTTGACTGATCCAGATAAGTCTTTCAGTTACTAGTGGTTCGTAGGGAAGAAGGGAATAAAACCCATATGTAATCCAGCTACGATATATTCATTCATATTCCCTACCAACCACCAGTAAGTTGATGTTCATGCGCTCTTTGCACACGTTCTATGTTAGGCAGGTTCTCAGGGTTTTGTTGAGACTTCTTACACATTGTCCCTGCCCCTACAAAGCTGTGAAACCAGACTTACTTGCTATGCTGAATAGACTATGAACCCGTAAACTCTGAAACCCTGTAACCCCCAAGCTTCTAATCCCTGTAAACCCTCCAAACTCCTCATACCTTCAAAACCTGAAACCCTGCCAACTCCCATCTGCAGGTCCGACCTGGGCCACAGCATCGGTGCCGCTGTGTGCGGCCGCATGCGCTGCAGGATCGGATTGCTCTCGGGCCTGCTGTTAGGGGTACCAGTTGATATTAAAAACCCTGCATGCCCCGAAGTAACCAATATGCATTGGGTCTTCTAATTTCCAGTAAAATCAGTTCATGCAGGATTTGGTAGTATAAGCAGTAACTAGGGTATCAAGCTTCGGGTGTAAGGGGCTTCGGGTCTAGGAGTCTGGGGTTTGTGGTTTTCAGTTTTTCATCTTTGGCGGGTCCCACAGGGTTCTGTGGAAGCATAGGGGAATATGGGGGCTGCGAAAAGGTCGATTCCAAAACGAACATTTAGCTTTCAGTCGTGGGGGGTCACGGATAAGAGATGAGTGGCTCAGGGTTTAGGGGATTGGAGAGTAGGATTTAGGTCCTTAGGGCGTTTGTAATTGTACAGCCACCGCAGACGGTACAGCACTCCTGTTACCTAAGATTGTCTGCTGGTTTGTTTAGGTTTTTCACACAACCCAGGCTGCAGCGACCTGACCTTCCTCGTTTGCCTACAGCCTTCCAGGTGCGCAGGGATTGTTGAAATTAATCATGGTAGGAACTCTGAACTTCAGCTTCTGAAAGCAGCCTCAGGCGTTGACAGATTTTCCGTTTCCCGATGATGGCCGAAGCTTGCTGGCCTCTCTGGCTTTTGCAGACCTCGCTGTGCTGCGGGCGGCTTCAAGGGCTTCCAACATGGCCGTGTACCACGAGACGTGGCAGCGGTGCCAGGACTACGCCTACGTGCCCTGGCTGGCTAGGCGGACCTTTTGTCTGACTCTTTTTGGGGGTTTACACTCCTTCAGTGAACCCGCAACCCCAAATGAAGCCCACGTTGTAAGCTCTAGACCGGGAAGTCTTTGGCCCAGTGGAGCTCAGCAAAAAGGTGCCGGGACACTTTGACTCCAGGTCTGCAAAGAGGACTCGGTCAGGGCGGGTGCTGGTTACGCCTGCGAAGGAAGTTTCTGAGCGCCTGTTAAGATTTCTCCAAAACCCGCTGCATGCTGGCATGTTTGAGATGCTGGACTTGCGCCATGCGCCCATCATGGCGCTTGAGTCTTCTGGCTTCTGTCAGGCATTGACAAGGATGCCCCGCTTGCAACATGTCATCTTGCCATTCGAAGGATGGAGCACGCCCCAGGCAAGAGGCCGCTTCAAGGATCTACCTATTGCCTGGTACACGCCCAGGAAAGAGCTAATGGGAGCACCGAAGCCCGTCGTGTACTCCACGCTTGCATAGGGCCAATGATGCTGATGTACAGTTTAGCTTCGCTGCAGATGGCGAAACCGGAGCAAAGCAAAGTGCAATAGGAGCTGCTTCTGTCATGCAGGGTCCTGAGATTGCAGAGAGACATAACCCCCCGGTGGCAGATCATGGGGAAAGCATCCTTCAGTGGGGAAATAGAGAGTGTCTAATTATCAGCACAAAAGAGTGCATCAGCATAAGCGGTTTGGTTCTGGGCCGACCCCATAGATGCAACGTTACGATATAGTTATTGATATTGAGCTGCGCGGCCGAGAGGTTTCTGTCACGTGTTGCGTACGCTGGTTGGCGTGTTATACAAAGTTCTTGTTTTCCAGAGCCACATGAGATTTTACAAGCCCCGCAGGCATCCACAGTGCAAGTCAAGGTCCTTGCTGGTTTTTCTTCAGTTTCGACACACCTTAAGGTTGTTTTAGCTCCCGGACCTAGCGTGCGGAATAAGACCTTTTGCGGAATGACCATACCAGCGATGTAGGCAAGTCGTTCAGAAGCCTCTTCGTGGCAACTTTGTTGCATGCTTGTAAAGTAGTTACCTGGTCTCACTTTTGCACGCTGTATAAGCGAGGTGTGACCCAAAAAGCTAACAATAAAAATGCTAATGTGTTTTTCTGCCATAAGTTACGCAGCATATGCAAGAAAACCCCTACAGAACCGCAAAAACGAATCCCTGAACTTTCCGGCAGAAATTGCGGTGACCTCCCGCAAGCCGGGTCTCTCCTCTCTGGTGAACAATGCAACGGGCATTGCGAGGCTGGGCTTTGAATGGTGTTGCCCTGCTATTTGGAGGTTCACTGGGCTTGCTGGTTAAGCTGCTTTGGGGTCCGTAAGCTACCGCCATCAAATTCCAGATGTCGTTACTGCTGCTGCAAACAAGAGTAGTGATATTATGGGTAGTACGAACAGAAAGAGCATTCTGATTGCTAATCCTGCTTGGTGGTCGGCTCCCAAGAGTGATGTCATTCTGGGACTGGTTCGTCACACACCCCAACAACAAGGGAGGAAATTGAAAAGTTTCCCAAATCATGCCAGAGCATTTCGTCAGTGGAGTACCTACGCGTTTGAATTGCCACAAGCCAGAGGGTCAACCTTTCCAGCGTTGGACGCAACTTCAGCTGATAGAGGCAGCAATCCTACCCCAAGCGCTGAAACCTTAACCTAAACCTGTGTGCCACACCACATTGCCGGAAGCGTAGTGGCATCATTAGTGATTCCATGGCGGGTGTCAACCAGTCAAGCAGAATCATATTCACATGTGGCAACAGATCCGTAGAGTTGCTGCTCCAGATCTCTAGTTAATTTGGCCAAGCTTTTCCATCCCTCACGCAACTGCCCAGGGCAGCTTCACGGGTATGTGAGGCCTGAACAGAAGCACCCATGATGAGTATTGGTACCTGAAACCCGTGACTTCTGGTAGGACGATCATCATGAGCTCTACAGCGTGAGGCTCCAATCCCCCATGTCCCCGCTTGCAGGCAGCTGGGCGGTCTTCTGCAGTTCGCGGCTGATGACGCCCGGCTGCAAGCGGAGGAAGGGGAGATCAGATGTCAGCTTCTTTTGCAAGCGACGATCTAGCACATGTGCCCCAGTGCTTAAGGTAACGAAGAGGCATAAACGGAGTCAAGGCTCGGGTTCAGGATCAAAACTTACATTAAAGGCTCCCCGGCTAGCTGAACTCTTCCCCAGACATCACTTATGGCAGATAGCAAGGTCAAAACACAATGTATATTGCGCATACACCCATGTCGTACGTTCAGGCCGTTAAGGAAGGACATGCAGTCCGCCGAGGGCCTGGACGGCGGCCTAATCTGTAGAGGTCTCAATCCAAGTAACGAACGAAAGCAATAAAGCTTAAGTCACGTGGACTGAGGCCACGCTTCCCTTGCAGTACCCGACATTTAGCAGAGGCACACTCTCATTTGAAAACAGGTGGGCGCACTGCAAGCTAAACTATGGTGTGCCCCATCAACTTTCATCCTAGAACCTAAGCTCCAAATTCCTCAAATCTCTGAAATCTAGGCCTAACACCTCGTCACGTCCCACAAATCCAGCTTGAGCATGTCTCAGGCCCTACTCCTGCACAACCCGGACGTTGATGTCAAGCAGGCAGGGGCAATTGCAATTCGGCGTCCCTTCAATTTTGTTCAGGTCCGACACTCGAGTTTCAAGATGTTTCAAGAAGCTCCGGGCGGCCACGAGGGTCGCGAGCGCGGGAAAAGCCTTTGATAGTAGGTTGCTCCCCCTGAGGAACATGAAGCATGGCATCTAAGTGTGTGGATGATACCCTCACCCGGAGTAATCCATGATGAATTAATAGCTTATATTCGAATCCATAATAATTACAATCCCCCAAATTGTACCCATATGCTTCCTAAGCCATCGTACCCAAAGCGTACACTGAAAAAATGCTCCTTTACGCCCCTCAAGCACCAGTGAGCTGCGATGTGGGGAGGTGCCGCTCTACTTGGGTGCTACGGCCGGTTTGCGAGAGTTGAAGAATGAGGATAGGGACGAGGCCGATTGTGGCTGCACGGTTCACGGTTGGGGGTACTGGAGTGCTTTGGGAGTGGCATTTGGGATCTGGCAGTTGGGGTTTACGACTTGTGTGTGTTTTAGGGTGGGCCTTTGGGGCTAGGATCGGGTGTTTGAGGGCTCAGGCCTTGAGGTATTCGGCTTTGCTTTTGGGTGGTTGTGGGGTTCAGGAAAATGTGAGGAAGTAAAGCAAGATATGGGTGTTCTGGCTAGGTTCACACAGAGAAGGCTCACGCCTTCAGTGTCCAGTGTCATGGCTTCGAACTCCAGCTTCAGGATGTTGAGGTTTTGTG
The DNA here is from genome assembly GCA_905231905.1 of Symbiodinium pilosum. Taxonomy (NCBI): domain Eukaryota; class Dinophyceae; order Suessiales; family Symbiodiniaceae; genus Symbiodinium; species Symbiodinium pilosum. Next base: position 78,763 of record CAJNIZ010020757.1, read on the forward strand.
CTTTCGCTTTAGGGATCACAATGTCGGGTTGCAAAGTTTGTATCATAGCTAGTCATTTATCAGAAATAGGGGTTTGGCATTTCAGGGGTTACAGAGGTGGTCCATGTGGATTTACCCAGGCCACAGCGCCTTTCCCTCCACGCAGTGTGGCTTGCAAGAACTTTAGCGTTACTGGTGTTGCATGATGCATGTAGACCCTCAGTTGAGTTGGTGGCTTTTTCCTGAATCCGGATACTTGGATCCTTGACCCTTTGCAACCATGGCCGTAGCCCATGCTCTGCTGAGCTCTCGGAAGGCAGTGGTTATCGGGATCCCACCGGACTCGTTAGCATTTCCAGTCCGTTTTCGCATAGATTCAACCGAGCAGTTGTGCCTTGCATTCTGAAAACTAGTTTTGCAGCTGCCAGGTGTGCGAGTAGAGGTCTTTCACGCACAAGAATCCAGCAGGAAGATAGGTGTGCTTGGAGGAAAAAAACCGACACAGTGAGACTAGCACAAAAGCCTTGTTTGCAAGAACACGGGCCTCAGAACAAGCAGATACAATATTCAGGTTGCCGTTTACCAAAAGCTTCCAAGGGTAGACCAAATCTTGTTGAAAGCTTGCCGGCACTGTCGTGTTTGCCATCCCTGGCCCATGGCAGGTAATGAAGCTAGCGCGGGAGTACTTGCGGAAGCAGGACTCATGGCAATACCTCACGCTCTCAAGACACAAGGGTGGACTTGAACATGGTCTTACTTTCACGCAGCCTGGTGTCGGTGGAATCCTGACAAAGCACCTTTTCCCCAAAAACCCGCCCACTGTGTTTCAAATTTCCACTCTGCTGACATTTTTGGAGTGAAGTATTGGGCACTTCAAAGGCATCACTTACTGAGAAGGGCTGGGCAGATTCCTGGGTCTCAACACCGCACCGATGAATGGGTGCAAAGTCTGAAGTTCAGATCATTTGTTTAGTGTTGATGTTGGCCCGCTTCAGCACCAACAATCGGTCCTCCTGTTTCTGAATCGTTTCTCGAGGGTCGCACACGTGGTAAGAATGTACTCTTGCCTGGAAGAACATCCTAAGACGCGCAGCAAGACACCAAACAAACGTCCAAATCCCCCCGTACAAACCACATGAGAAAGTCCATTGAGGGTTTACGGGCCGTGTCCTGGGAGGACCTCTTTGCTGTCACTCGCGATGAGCAGGCAAATACAAAGGGTTGCATGCGGCACTGCCTTGGAGCCATTTTGTGGTTAGGGCCTGTTGCCCCCCAAACCTCAAGCTTCATAACCTACAGATTCATCTACAGATACTACGTACAGATGTTTGTAGGCATTGTCCATGTAGCTATTTCCTCATTCCTCATACCATTGCTATGATTGTAGGCGCATGCAGAAAGCCTAGTTACCCTTGTTTGTTGCGGAACATTCTGCAATTATATTATGAGGGGCTAGCTTTGCTTTCAGGTACATTCCTCATTCCCCTTACAAAGCTCTCAAGGTGCGCGTCCTGTCGGGCGAGGAAGAAGGTGCCTTTGGGTGGCTGGCACTGAATCAGAAGCAGGCAAGCTGCAGGTGTTGGCCGGTTACAGTATCAGCCTATGCCTTACTGTTACCCCCTGATTGATAGGGGTATGCATTGAATATCAAGGGACCCGAATGCAACTTCCAATATCCCTTGGCACCTCACCAAAACCAGTATCCTCCCTGCAGAAGGCAAAGATCAGTCCAGACCCGGACACAACCATCGGAGCCCTGGACTTCGGAGGGGCATCGGTGCAGATTTCCTTTGCCGCGGTCTCAGATGCAAAGTTTAGGGTTTATCACGGTTAAGAGGGGTTACTAGCGGAATCTAGCGGATGCGTATTTAGAGCGAGATTCTGCAAACAACAATCAAACTCTGGGTTGTAGACGCTATGCAGTGGGCGGATATCATACCCAGGGCATCAAAAGCCCTCGGGAACCTTTGAGGCGAACAGCTTGACTCGAAACCTGAAGAATAATGCCTACATGGGGGTCGTTCAAGAATTCACATCAAAGAAACATGTGCATGACAGTCCATGGGCTGCTGAAAATGAAAGATATGTGCGGAGTTGCAAAGCTGCGGTTCAACATATTCCTCGCAATGCATGCTAAACAAGCTTTGTTGCTATGGCCACAGAGACGCGGGCATGTTTTTGCTTTCGTGAACCGCGCGAAGGGGTACTGTACGGGCAGACCCATTTCTGAAAAGGAAGATTGAGCAAGCCCGACATAGCTACAACTATCAGCAAACTGTCCATGCCTCTATGGTGAGATTTCGCAAGCTCCAACAAAGGCACTGGACTGGGTGAAACCGGAGCCAGAGTTCCTAGTAACCATTCCAACAATGCAAAACCACAGCCCATCAGCCCCAGTATTCTAGTCGCTGAAGCCTCTACACTGGCTTCATCCGAACAGGGTAGGACTCTCATGTTCCAATGGCAGGCGCGAGTTCACTCGCAGCCCAAAAACATTGATTCAAGACAGAAATTGTTCGACGTAGTTTCAGGAACTCGAGGTTCGTTCTCCTGTGTAAAGCCGAGGTGCCGCAAGAGACCTCCATACTTGCGAATCTCTTTCCCATGCACTTTGGCGGCAGCGTGCGTGGGCCGATACACCTTTATTCCCACAGGCACAGGGCGTGACGGGGAAGAGTCTAGGGCTGACGGCTTGAGCAGCATGGTATTGGGGCATAGAACTTGATTCTTTCTCGAGATTGAGCTCCCCAACAGGCTTACATGCAATCAGCATCTGAAGTTTTGTTGCCAAAAATCAGGGTACGCTCTTTTTTGTGAAGTGCCACGTCTGGCCTTCAATTCAAGTATGTGATAGCAGCATGTCTGTCTCTCCTATTATTATTAGTAGGAATTGAAGGGGATATAACTCCTACTATAACCCTACGTATGCGATCCCAAGAATAATTCCTGTTTGCACAACTCCAAGAACCGATTCCTGCATTCCCTACGGACAGGATGCAAATTGTGGCACTATTTTCTCCGCATACCATGCCGCATTCACAGGTTTCTTGTGCCGCAAGGCCTGGTATATATTTTAATAAGGAGCCTGAGGATGAATTAGTCAGTACATCCTGAGGTCACCAAAAGCCGTGTTCTGATTGTCTCGAGACCATGATATGACACAGCTGTTGTGCCTCCTGCGACACGATCACCGGATGGGCCCTCTTGATCGGCAGCATCTTGATGGTCAGAAATTGCTAGGTCACCTGCAAATGACCTGCGCAACAATGAAGCTGCCAAACCTTGTAATTAAAGCTTACCCCGGCTTTGGAGGCTTGAGTAGGGCAAAAGCTCGTTCCTCGAGAATTTCTTGCTCAAGCAGAAGGTAAAACTCCATCTTGATCTCTGCAATAGCTCATGATGTCAAAAGACACATGTTGATGCACGTAGATGGGTAGGTCAGGTCTATTGTTGGCGCATGTGCGGAAAACTGGCGGAGCATCCATTTGCGATCTTGATAAATCTGGTGTCCCATAACCCTGATCTTCAAATCCCTGCACCTAAAACTCCAACACCGGCTCGGCCGGCTCGCTTGCAGCTTCAACGGCTTTGGGAATGTCATCGCGTTTCAGCGAGCTACTCGAGTTCTTCTGCAGCGCTCTCAGTTCCATCGCAGAAAACCCGGAAGCTATGGGAGATGGTCCAATAGGAGGTGAGTATGTTGAGGCTGGTGCGGCTAGCCATATGTGCCTCCCTTCTAAATATACCCCCTTGTTGGACAGGCCATGTGTAGGATTTTACAGGTTTGGTATTCCTGCATTGCTTCCTCGGCAGGCCCTGCCCGGCCTTCGAACTCCCAGCCCAATGCGGTTCACAGAGTATCGCCAGCACTGCCTATCACCCTCTGGCAGGAGGAGTGAGATTATGTTCGCGATCCCATCTTTGCATGCTAAAATGCCAACGACTTTTCAAAAGAGCTTCGTTTATAGCGTTCTGAATGATCAAGAGACGGAAAGCCCATTGTACTGTAACCTCTTGTGTTATGCTGGGCTTGGAGACTGAGAGACTTCAGGAAGCACAGACCTCATAACTTTTCCTGAACAAATGGCACCAAGTGCTTACTAACGAGGATTTTGTTTTGGCGAGCTGAGGGTCTTCGCAGAAGCCACTAGGCTGAATCTAGCACTCTGGGACCTTAGCCCTTCCCAGCCCTTGAATCCAACAACCACACCATTTACACCAAATCCCTAACACCTGAACACTGCCCCCTAAATCCAGAGACTGGAGTGCCATTAGGACCAAGCAACGACCTGGCACGCATCAGCCGCAGTCGGTTGAGGTCGCCGGACACTTTACAAAAGAGGGCCGTGTGCCCGGGATCGCAAACTCACAGCTTCAGATGTAAGAGTTACAAAGCTAAGCTTAGGTTTCCAGATGTAGTGGTCCTACATTTTGCTTCGTACCTTTGGCAAATATCTTGTTTTTAGGAGCGTTCATGCTCAGTACCGGTGCCATTTTAGGCTGGTTCAGTCGTACCGTACCTACTTACATTACGGTCTGCAGCCACATATGGCAGCCAGCCGTGACTCACAGGAGGTGGATGCCAAGCGAGGACGGAGGCTTGAATTTGATATTTGGATGTGGAGCTGGGATGCATATCTCGAGAACTGGAGCATAAGCCCAGAGGCCCACGGCGATCCATTGCGTGGCTGTCAGCATTAGAGTGACAGGTCCAGTGCTGCACATCAGCCAGTAGTAGAGTGACGAAAACCCACCAATAAGCAAGAAGGAACCAACAAACGAAGGCGGCAAACTTGTGCAAAACCTGCAACAGGAAGGAGGGATTTGAAAGCAACGGGTCTGATTGCTAGATGCCATTTCAGCCTATGGACTATGGAGTTTGGCAATGGTGCCATGTTCGAAGTAGTACTCTGTAGTGCAGGGCATGTACCATCTCAACACGGGCCCGCGCGAAGTAGAAGCAGCCTGGACAGACTGGGCAGTGTGGACTCCTACTCAATACCCATAGTTCCCCGATGCCTCTTACATACGGAAAACTTCTCTGACCCAAGCAACAGTCTGCAGGCTGTACTCAGGCAAATGCTCTAAATCTAAATGGTACGCTCCCCACCCTACTAAATCCCAAACGGTCAATCCCAACCCATCAATTTCTACAATCTCAAGCGTGCCTCTTCGCCAGCTCCGGCATCCCTGCATGCCCGAGGGCCTTGCTTGGTCTGTCGGGACGCTTAGGGAAGAGCATCCAGGGATTTGGGGTTCAACTGTGAGGGATGAGTGATGAGTGTGCAGGCGAGAGTGAGATTAGTGTGTAGTGCCTTGGACGAGGGATTGGGATGTGGGGTCTAGGATGCGGGCTCTGAGTCTTGAATGAGTGCCCTGGCTTAGTTAACGGATTGTCACGGCATGATGGTGCGCATGGCACACGGTACACTGACAAGGCCAGGATCTAGCAGGCAAGGGTGTCTCCAGCACAATGTGTTTCCTAACGGCTCCTGCCGGCCATGCTGCCAAGGACGTGGCATACTCGGTTGCCAAGGTGCCACAATAAACACACATGTCGTTCAAGATTGTTCTCAAAACAGCTTGCTCTGCTCTGCCGTCTCCTTCCCTACATGTTCTACAATGCGTTCGTTCTCTTTCCTTCCAAAGAGAGCCCCAAACCTTTGTTGACGCAAACTGCTTGCATCAAGATTGTAGATGTTGCTTTAGTATCGATTTGCGGAAGATTCTTCTACTTGTTTAGATGCCCCAGAAGGATTTTCAAATTAGTTACATCTAGGTCCATGATTCGAGAAGAAGCTGAAGTTGCAAAGCTGAGAACGTATTTCCTAAATTGTGTACTTTTGTTCTTGAAGGAAGATTGTTGTTATGAAGCTTTCAAGTGTGGAGATAGTCGTGCCAGGTTTTCAAAGCCCGGAGGGTCCGCAGCGGCTACTTCCTCCAATATCCAAGCCATAAGTCCGCAACCCTGAAGTGTTCAGGGACCTTTTTGAGCCCTAAACCCTAAACAGCAAGCCCGAAGCACTAAGCCACTAAGCTCCTCAAAATCTCCTCTTGGGTGGCAAGCTACCGCAAGGTCAACTACAATGAGTTTGGTGTGACTCGGCCTTCATGCTATCCAGAGGTTAGGCTGTTACACAGAGTGCGTTCACTTAGTGGCCTTGGTGGCCCTGATTAGGGATCTCAAAGCTATGGGTCTACGGGCCTGTGACTGGAACATATGTGTACACAATGTGGGAAGTTTCAGGGTTCGCCAGCATTTCACTTCCATGGAAGGAGACCTGAGCCTATCACAGTTTACATTATGGTCCTCTTGAGGGCCGGCATTCCAATCAAGTACCGTGTCCAACATGACTTTGTGATTTTGCGGGTCTAAACCCGCTTATGGGACGGTCCGGTAAGCCATCCGTAGATGTGGTCGAGTCCGCTTACCATCTCTCAGCTTTAACGCCTAAACTACACATCTGGAAGGAGTTGTACATATGCGAATAAAAGGGTAGGGAAGCCCAAGCAGCTACTGTTGCATCTTTCTCTGCCAGTACAGCCAAGATTACTCTTATGACTTGATTCCAGAGACTTGTTGGAGGTTAGCGTGAACCGCACCGACCCCGAGCGCAAGAATGGGCCCGTGAAGCCTGCCCGGGTCAAGGGTTGAGGGTGGTTTTAGGAGGTTGTGCTCTGATGGTTCTGGGGGATTGTGTAAATGTAAAGAGATCTTTGTGAAATCTTGCATGTTGAAGGTTGAGTGGGTTTGGCTCACGGGGTGGGAAAGGCACATAGCTTTGAACCCCAAAGCCAAACCCTACTCCCTACACCTCCAGCCCTCAACCCTGCAGGCTCATCGGCACGGGAGACTTTCACGGCTGCTTGAATCTGACGCGGCCGCTCTTCGACAAGGACATCCTTGTTTAGCGCATAGGAATTAGAGTATAAGGTGCTGGCGGGTGGTCAGGGATGAAGGCTGAAGAATTAGGGGTGAGGGTGGAAGGATTAAGGCTTGGGGTGTGGGGATGAAGGTGTTGAGGGTAAAGGGATTGAAGACTTTAGGCACTTTATGGGGATGAGGGTTAGACACGACGGATTCAGATTTATGGGTTCGGCCTCAGATATGATGTAGGTTCAGTGAGTAGGGTCCTGAAATCCAGTGTTCACTTGGGGTCTGCTGCTTTGCATCCAATATCATAACTACATATACTATCCCAGTGGAATGCCTGAGGTTTCAGCGCAGGCAACCTAGGGCGAGACCCCTCCTGCGGACAGTGCTGATTGCTGGCTGCACAATTCTCGCCCCTACGAATCGTAGGCTATATTCGGCTAGATTGCATGTTTCAGGACATGATTGTTCTTCGGATAGGGCTCCTTCAACGCCTCCTTCAGGGACTGTTTTGAGACACCTCCGCCCATGGTTCTTGTTAGAGATTGTTCAAATTTGCTAGCTGAGATCGGCACTTGTGGATGTCACAGTTGAAGGGTAGATGGAACATCCATGAGTTCCCGTCATGACCCTCTTCCACTGACAGACCTCCTTATTTGATTATAGTGTCTGTTCTGTAAAATGCAGGTGGTAGCCCCATCACAGAGTGTGCAGGGCGTTGTCTCCGCATCACCTTGCCTCAGCATGCGAACCGATGTCTTTACTGTCAGTAGCGGCTCAGCTGAATCATCCCAGACTTGACCGCAGTCCCTGCAGAGCTAGATGGCCTGGACGGCAGAGAAAATCCGGGAGT
>CAJNIZ010020768.1:0-15214 GCA_905231905.1 Symbiodinium pilosum
CTCTTCTTGCTAGTACTGTTGTGTTCAATATCACGGCTACCATCACTACTAATACTAAGTGGTAATATTCATGGTAGTGGTGGTAGTAGTAGTAGTAGTAGTAGTAGTAGCAGTAGAAGTAGAAGTAGTAGTAGTAGTTGTTGTTGTTGTTGTTGTTGTTGTGTTGTTGTTGTAGCAGCATTACTAGTAGCAGTAGGAGGACAGCGTCGCGTTCCAGGGCGTGCAGTTTCGAGCACTTTGAGGACGTTTCACGGGCTTGTCTGTGTTCTAGTGAGAACTTTCACACTTTCAGGAGAGCACCAAACGACACGAGAGCATCCAAGCCCAAACCACAACAACGCTGGTTGGGCTAGGGGGGAGGAGCGATGGAGCATGAGACCGTTCGATGACAGTGTTGTCATCCTTCGGAACCCTAGTTCAGGCTTTCGATGTGCAGATAAGGCTTGCAAAGCAAACCTTGGAGAATTAACCAGCACCCTGCGTGAAAAGCATTTGGTTCTAATGTCCCGTACGGTTTGCCAATGCCGCCTCCCCCATATCTATACTGGCCTCTTAAGCAAACATAGTTGGTATGTGGGGCTAGTAGTAGTTGTAGTTGTTGTTGTAGCTGTTGTTGCAGTAGTTGTAGTCCTCGTTCTCGCGGGAGTAGTAGTAGTAGTAGTAGTAGTGGTAGTAGTAGTAGTAGTAGGAGTAGTAGGGGTGGTAGGGCTAGTAGGGGTAGTAGTGGTGGCAACAGCAGCAGCAGCAGCAGCAGCAGCAGCAGCAGCGGCGGAAGTAGGAGTAGAACAAAATCTGGCATGGTTTGGGAGTGAACGAATATCTGCGATGGATGCGGTGTACTACAGAGGCCCAAGAAGTGTGCAGTAATGACCTGGGCTGAGGGCGTTGGTACCCGAGCAGCGCACCTTGTCATGGTAGTTGCGCTGGACTATGAACTCTGCTCTGTAAAGTTGAGGGGAGAACTGCAGTACTGAGACACGTGTTTCATGAGCTTGAAGAAATTCACACAGCCACAGTAGTTTGAGCTTCGCGCGGGCTAGTATCGTGCTGAGCCTGACAAAGCAACTTAAGTAAGGCACAACTCTTTGTTTTTGGAAGGTTACCGTGCCATGATGTGACTGGCATCAGGAAGTTCTGCCCTGCTGTTTCTGATTCTGCTGGTCACAAGCCTCGCAAACCTTGCTCATCAGTGGCACGCTCGGCTAAATGTGGATCCTTGCTTCTGTTCGGGCTTGTCCAGTTGGGCCTCCACCTGGCCCTCACTGCGCCGGTGGCGGCAGCGGGCGGGCGTTGCTTCAGCCTTCACACGACTGGTTTGCAAGGAGATCTGGTACAACCTCAACCCTTCAGAACAGTGACGCCCAGACCCGACTCCGTCAAACTCTTGTGGGGACAAAGAGCATGACTAGCACCCGCCTTCTTTTGCAGTCTAACAACGTCTTTGCACATAACAATTTTTGCTCGGCAGAGCAGGCGGCGAGCAGTACGGGGAGTTGAAGTTGAGACATGGCAGGCGACCAGCGGCTATTTCAGGCAGATGCTATCCGTGCCAGGTACTTCCACGGGCTCACATGCCGCAAGCAATGCCTAGCCGTGAGCCTGTCCATGCCCTCTCAGCTAGAGTCTAGAAACCAAACCGCAGACACTCGAGACCCGAACTGCTTGGATCAGGCAGGTTCGGTCAGCTTCGCAGTCCGGCAACAGTAGTTATACTGCAGTGAGCCTCCCCTCAATTTCTTACTTCATGCTAACATCTAATGATTGATCTGGAAAATCTTGAGCTTTTGCATTGGCTCAAGGATGGCTTCCTGCATGCCTGGAACTGCAGGTACAGCGTAGATGCAGCCGCTAGCAGCTGCTATCAGTGCAGGGAACGCGTGCGCGCCAATTACTTCAGATTCTTTTCCAATTTGGTGCACCATGTACAGCCGTGCAGTCAGTCCGAGTTTCGTCTCGAACTAATTTACCAACGACGAGTCCCACATGCTTGTGGAGTCCGGTCCTGAAATGCGCCTTGACACTCTGCAGACTCTCTTCTAGTTGCGCTGCAGGCATACCCCATGATGCTGTCGTCTTTATCTCGTCTTGCTGCCGGACCACATCCTTCTAATCCTTCCTATTTCTATTTTGTCAAGCATCTGGACTTGCTCTCGCCAAAAAACTAAGCTTTCAGTTCAGCGCTGCCAGCAGGATGAAGAACAGCCTCCAACAGGGACAGCCTCATATGTTGTTCAAGGCCCGCTATTCCAGCAGACAAGCCGGGACAGCGAGGGTGCTGCTACACAATGCAGAAGTTGGTAGCCTTCCACCACATGAATTCCAGCAAGCCGCCTTTGGTATTCACCAACCTGAGCCACAATTCGCCAGTGATGCTTCTGCACGGCACTCGCACATGGCCCAGCATCTACACCGAAGCTTCCATTGACCGGTTTGCAACTCGCTTGTAAGCTGCCAGCGTCCGTGTCGGTCTGGAAAGTAACTCCACATTTCCTGTAACATGTGGGCATCGATCATGGCTTGTTTCCTTTTCCAAAGGAAGAAGAGCCCCTGACTCTATGTTCTCAAGATTTCTCAAACTGCCAACATTTGAGCTGCAGTTGAGCTTCCTTACACGGCTTGGGCTTCGCCACTTTCAAGCTCTGTCCAGCGTCAGCTGCTAACTTCATGTCTGCGCAAAACGCACTGTAGTGGTTGGTCGTCTTGATCGCCGTCATTTCGGGTTGTTGCTCCGCGTTTGACAGGATCCAGAGCATGAGACAGGATCTTGTTTTCAGGGCTTCCCGACCTCCTGCCCTGCCCTCCTCTTCCTTCTCCCCCCACCACAAGAAGCCATGGCCAAGGATGCGCCAGCCTGGGAGAAATACGACTGGAAGGGATCTTGCGGGGCCGCGGAGAAAGACTGCCGCACGGAGGACCTTTGCAGATGGGTTGATAGGGATACCGGGTTGCCAACAAGCTTGAGAAACGAAAACCCTTGAAGTCATGAATAATTATGCCATTCCTCTTGGACTGGAAATATCACCATGAGGGCTATCTGGCCTGGTGGGCTTGCAAACTAGTCTGGCAACAAAAGCTCATTGAGTAAGCTTGGCACAGTTGCTCTTCGTGCGGTTGCACCCCGAAAAGCTGGACCGGCGACGCCTCTTGCACCACGTTGGCTGGTCTTGCGTCATGTAGGTCTAGGTATCATGCCAGGTAATCTGCCTGATCTCCTGCGGCTTCAGCCGACAGCAACATCGACGCCTGAGGAGGGCGCATTCGCAAGGCACTTGGAGACCAAGCCCGAACTTGAAGAACCCCCGTCACAAAATGACTCAGCCACTCAGCTCGCCACCGGAGAAAGAGGTAGCTGTCCAGAAGCTGGTTGCCCATCAGGGGACTTGGTACGGGTACGCTTGCGCTTCAAAATCTCGAAACCGGCTGCAATGCGTTGCATCAGCTTCAGGGCAGAACCACGCTGCTTCGCGTTGGGGTGGGCAGCGCCTCCCAACACATGCACTTGTAGGACTAAACACTGAACCACTAGTCAGCGGCAAAGATGTTGGAAGAGTCTGAATTGTAGACAGGGTCTTCCGCAATCCGACCAAGAGCTTAAAAAACGGAGACCCCGGCGTGCCTGATCCCGGGGCACGTCCATTGGGGACAGCATCGAAGCCTCAGAAAATCCCATCATGAGCCTCTGCAACAAAAAAGGAGTCAACACCAGCAGCTCGTTGCAACCAGCTTTTCAGAACCCGAATTGAGGCTGATGCAAGGCTTGGGATCGCTGGGCCGTATGACTGCCTCATATCCTCAGAGGATACGATCACGGGACAAGGATTCTTCACATGGTACAAGAATGAAACTTGATGGCACTGCAAGTTAGATTCCAGTGGCCATTGGAGTTTCAGTGGTGGCGATTAGTGGTGGTTCGTGTAATAGAATGGGTTAGTGGTGGCTTGCGTAGCATAGCAGCAGAAGCCGCATTAGTAGCGCTGGCGTTGGTAGCAGTGGCAACAGCAACTGCGGTAGCGGCGGTAAAAGCAGCAACAATCAAGAGGTTGCGCAGTCAGGCACCGGCCTGATCGGGCTTGCCATCGGGCCCCAACAGCCCAACCTTGCAAAGCTAAGGATCTTCGGCGGGTGCTGCTTCAGTGAATCAATGTTCTTAGCATGCTCCGAAGAAGAAACTAAAGTACAGGCTCTTCAAAGTCCCCCAAACCACCTTCATGCGGCAAAAAGCTTGCCAAGGTCATTTGCGACAGCTACATGGGGGCTGCAAAACGAACTGGCCACTGCACATCAAGCACCATCTAAGTTCAGTGTAAAACACCTGTCCCTTCCAATGATGAGCTGCGATCCTACAACAGCCTCTCTGCCTTTCTCGCTTAACTTAAGCAGCTTCTGAGATGGCAACCGGGCTGGGCATTGAGGGGCTTGGCAACGCAATTCCACCCTGGCGAGTTCATCATGGGACATATGGTTACTTGGCCTTGCACTGACTGAATTCTAACGTCAGATACATGGTCGGCATTCTCTTTCAGCCTGGTCATTGCCCATGAAGCGCTCACCCCTCATCACACCAACCTGACAAATAACAACTAAGGGATGTCTTAGTGAGGCCAATCCCACAATGGCCACAACTGCCGTTCATAAGAAATCTTGAAGTTCCTGATTTTGGGTATCTGGTGTTGTGACCAACCACCAGAGCAGGGAAAACATGCTGTTTTCTCTCTTAATCCTGGTGTCTGGCTCTGCTTTCCTCAAGAAATTATCCTTGAACTGAAGCTGGTTTGTTGAATGAAGCATTGTCCGTAGCGATTAAGCCATTAACCTAACTGCAAATGCATCACGCATGGCCAGGTGTACCTGCCTGAGGGCTCGCATGGCACTTGGCCAGAAAAATGCCGTTCAAACAGTTGTTTCAGACAGCACCCGCGCTACGATTATGCATGCTAAAGTTACTGTTGAAGGCTACCAGCACCATTCCCAAAACGTTGGCAGGGTCACCGGATCAATCAACCAGGGAAAAACGCGCCTCGTTGAGCCCTTCTAGCGGAGCCAGCAAGGTCGCCTGCATGTGCACTGAAGATTTCTTGAAACCCAGGAATCCAGCACAAGCTTTTGCATTCTCAACAGGATACGGCCGTCGTGGGCATGAGGCCAACAGCACTGGGGCGCTCGCCAGGGAAGGCGTGCGCGCATGTGAGTGCACGTGCCCCTGAAGGCAAAGTGCATCGCCAGGAAACCGTTTCTGCACATTCAGCTTTTTCGGCCTGCTGGTCGTATACTTCCTCTGGCTGGCGAAGGAGTGTAGCCTCATCACAGAGCTAGCCGCAGAAAACACGCAACTTCGCTGGACAGTGTCTTCCAGCCTGCAATTCAATTCCCAGCCTAACAGCTCGCAACCCTCTGGGACCACGGCCAGAGAGGGTTGCGTGCTGGATGTGCTTTTCACTGCCTCACAGGCTCTGCGGGGTTGTGTTGCAACCAGCTCGGAATCCGCTGGCAGTGTTGGAGCAAGCTAGGTGTCAAACAAATTACAGCCTTCGAAAAGAACTAGAAGCCAGACACGTGTGAAAAGTCCAGCGCAAAGAAATCAATCAGCAAAGGGAATGTCTACATTTGCACGGTTCTGCTGCGTTAGCTTGGGTGCGAACCGGCGAATGATACTGCATCGGCATCTGGCCCCCATGCGTGCTGCAGGCCTGCAGAGCTTCAAGCATTTCATGCCCTACCATGTCCTACGTCCCGATGCGAAGCTCCTCATGGAAGGCGTCCATAGGCAGGGGCGATGCCTTAACAGCAATGGCATTGTCTCATCAGCATCCATTGTCTGCCTAGCGGCTGTTTCCAGCTGGGACCCAAGCAAGTGGGCAGGCCTCTTGGCTCGACATCCACAACATCAACCGAACAGCTGAAGTATAAGTTTTTCTATGAATCTAATACACTGTAATGAAAGCATGCCCAAGCTGGCTTGCGGGGCCTGCTCCTGATAGCGGTTCTCCTGTGGCAGCATGGAGGCCTGCAGCTTTAGCAATGAAAACCTTCCCGTCATGCTGGACTACTGGGCCGCTACTCAGGTCCTGGTCTGGATCTCTTCGCAGCGTTGCTGAGGACCCCACCAGGGAGGGCACGCGGCTATGCCTGACCTGTCATCAATAATATCTTGCCAAGCCTGAACTTACTCAAAGCTAAGCAAAATCTGCTCGGCATACAAGGCAGGTGCTGACTCTCAACCTCTGCCGTCATATGAAGAAAATTCCGTTCACCAACCCGGCAATCAAAAATCCATAGATAATCTTTGTAAATCCCCCATGAAATTCCCATCTAACTGCTAGTGAAATTACATGCACCTGTGGCCAGGCCTGATCTGAGACTTCGCCTTGGGGGAGTCTCGAGGCCTCACAGGTCTCAAAAATGTGGAACACTCAAACTGTCAAATCAGCCCACACGCTCGATCTGCGTCCAAATTCATGGGTGAAACTTTTACGTCCTAGCACGAGTTCGTGAAGACAGCTGGAAGTCATGAACTGCCACTTGAGGTCTGCCACCCTTTATCAACCAGGGCCAGAACAAAGGATGGCGCCGGCCGCTGGGGAGAGTGGCGCGATACCTTGCCAAGGCTCGATCCGCTTTGTTTCTTCTAGGGTATGGCATATTATTTTGCAAAAGAGAATTCTTGATTTGGAACGTTTTTAATAGAGGCTTGATGTTGTTGTTGGTGTTGCTCCTGCTGGCTTTCAGTTTTTTGACTTCCACAGCCCGGGTACATGAACGATCTCTGAGGCGCGCGCCGGAAAGCCTTTCTGACGCATGCGCCCCTGCACTGCCTCGCCAGGACGACTCACAAGCCCTTGCTCATCTGTTGCATTCTGTCGGCGTCATGTTGAGGCCCAGGCTGGCGAACCCATAGCATGTGGTGGAGACAGTGGGGACGGCGGCACCTTCAGCTGAATGAGGCACTAACTGCTAACCAATTTTGTGATCATAGGCTCGAAGGTGCGAAGGAGCCAAGCCGCAGACGCTGCAGGCGCTGCTTGTTGACAAGTGACCTCGCAGTTGCCTCCGCGGCGCCTGTAGGACCAAGCTCAGCAGGCGTGTCCAGACACACCAGTCAGAAAGTAGAACCAACTTATGCAGCAGTGCCCTGGCCACTTGAGACGCATCATGCAGATGCAGGATACCCTTCTGCTGAGCATGTCCCGGCCTCAGACAGGTCACTGTGAGACGCCTCAGACAGGATCCACTGTTCGCAGAAATGTGCTCTGGTGCAACTGCGGCCTTAACACGTGCATTGGAATCTAATGCTCTCTCCCATCAAGATGTGCTCAGACCGATGCTTGGCCGTGACCCCCCAGCTTCGCTGGACAAGTTCAGGGAGACAAACGCATCTAAAAATGTCGTTCAGTATACGGAGATATCCGCAGATGTAACTTCTTTAGTGGTCCTGCGCTTAGGCAGAAATCTTCAACACAATGTGGTCAGGTACAATGTGGTCAGGTCTCTGAGGGCATGGCCAAATGCGGCAATCCTTCGATGACAGACGGAGATGCCTCTACCTCAACAGCCAAGCAACTGGCCCAGTGCGCAAAAACAATTGAAACTCAAACTTCCTGAGCCTCTCAACTCTCCAACCCTGGTGATCACAGCTGCAAGGAGTAGGATGCATCATCATCACCACCATCATCATCATTAGGTGAAGCAAGAGGATGAATCATTTCAATCGGCTATACCAATCGTCATGAAACACTTGCCAAGCGTAATAGTGCTCTACAGGCGACAATGGCTCCTCATGATCCCTGCGACCCAGGTGCGCCAGGTGATGCCGCCGGCGATCTTTGCCCTCGGCGCGCCGCCCGCGGCCGCTCTGCCGGCTGCGGCTTATCCAGGCCCACCCTGCGATGCTTTGCTTCACGGCTTTCAACACACTTTGGATAGACCATGGACAGTTACACACGAAAGCCAAAAGGCGAGGGCATTTGTAGGACCACCACTCATTCCTCCCAGAAAGGTTCCAAAACAGAAACCTGTCCTCCACTTGCAGAATTACATAAACACGCATGAGTATGCCACAAAGACCTGTCAAAATCGAGCACCTTGCTATGGCACAAGTTGTCTGTTTCCAGCAAGTGTTCCAGGCCATGCAAAAGGTGTTGCACAATCACCAAGGATTGTGGGCACACTTCATCCAGAATAGCCAAGTTACGCTGCAAAGAGGAGTGTGACTCGCTCATCTGCGTCTTCATGGCCGACGCGTTGGAAAAGCCTGGTGCTCTGCATGTGCCAGAAGTAATGAACAAACAGCTGGCTGCTTCCACCAATTTGCCAAGGATTGCCAAGACTATTGCTGGGCAACTCAAGGTTTGCTTCGGAGCAGAAGTTTGAGGGTCTTGAAGCCTTAGAAAAAACCGGCAGCACCTACATCGTGTGGCCGCCAGCAGTTGTTTCTGAGAATTGCCACAAAGCATACCTGTTCCCTGAAGGCAAATTAGACCCCAAGGCGCAGGAGTTGTTGTGATCTAGGCATCTGCACAAAGAATACGGCGCCTGAACCCCTAAGCTGCAAATCCCAATGCCACAAAAACTCCCCATGCTGGCCTTGACAGGATGCTAGCTGTGATGGCGGATGGTCTGAGACCACATTCCACCATCTCAGCGAAAATGCCGCAGCCTGCGACAGCGACAGACACGGGAACAAGCAACAGCCGTTCCTTGAAGAATGGACACAGACTTACTGCGCCAAGTGGAAATCACATGAACTTGGGTGACTCATGATTGCTGGAGCATTGCTAGCATCATTGATTGCTACATGCCCTGCCTGCTTTCCAGTCATCGGACTTAACGCAGCCTCCCGCTTGGCAGGACAGTAGTTCATAGGAAGAGGCAAGCGCGAAAACCTACATGGAGGGTGCCTGCTTGTAGCTCAGGCGCTTTCTCAGGACAAAGACATGCAAGCAAAGACCCCCTTACTGCCTGCACACTGGCCAACATGCAAGCCTCATAACAATATCAGCTCTCATGCATTACTAGGTACTAGACAGCCAAGGACTCTTGTCTTTACTGCTTCCTGAAAAAAAATATCCGAGCAAGACCACGTACAATGCCTTCCATGAGGGTGTTGTAAACCAGTTCGTCGCATCGAAGGCAGCGTTCCTTCATGTCATCGAACATGCACAGTGCCTGAACCAGGAATGGCAGGGGCGCTGTCTCACTCGTCTAGCCTCTTCAGATTCAACTCCGCAAGTCTTCGGCCTTGAGCAGCTCACCGTTTTGGCAATAGCCTTTCAAGACCGTGGAGTAGCCTCAAATTCACAGTTCATGGCTCAGCATTCATGCTTCGCATCACTGGCAAAATCTGACTCTGGAAGCTCACACAACAGCGTGCACCAAGTCGCTGATGAGGTCTGGCTCAATGTCTACCTCTGTCTGCACCATTTGCTCCAGGATGTTCTCACAGGTCAACGAGCTTTCGCACACGTAGAATCAAGTGACAAGAGAGAGGCTGCAAAAACACAATTCTGATGAATATTGGGGCAATATTGGGGTATTATAAGGATAATGGGAAAGACTATGGAAACTACTATACAGTCTATTGGGGTTATATTGGAATGCAAAGGTGCAGAGGGGCAAACGGGCTCTTATGGATTGGTCCTACTGGCTCTCAAGTATTATACTATAGTAGTTTCAGGGGTTAGGGTTTAGGACTCTAGTGGCTTCCATTTTCTTTTCCGTTATCCCACAAAAACCCCAATATACTACAATAGCTTCCTTTTTCTTTTCCATGATCCTGATATTCCCAGGAAGGAGTGAGTGGAGACGACTGTCCTCAGCAGAGATGATGTCACCGCACTTGACGCAGGCTTCCAGGATCGAGTTGTAGGTGATCGTGTTGTAGGGAACCTTATGGACATAGGCTCAGGCCCAGCTGGACAGCAAAATAGGTGGCGTTTTGCGGCATGTTGCCCCGGCTTGATTGTGGGCGGGGTCCGGACTCCACCGTCTCAGGGAAGGCCACAAGTGTGAGCTTCAGCTGAAAGCACGGCCACTGGAAGGTCACTGAGCAGGCAACCCCTTCACCGCGCATCTCATGAAAGAGCTCGAGGGCATTATCCAAGTCTTTATGCAAACCATAGCCTGCCAAAGGTCTTGCTGCAGTGGGCTATCTGTCTTCTCTCCTTTCTTAGGCGTGAGGAGATGCGAGGCCGCTTGCAGACACAGATTCTGCGGATCCGCCGCAGGAAAATCTCTGCAAAAAAGAGATTTCAACACAGCATTGAAATGATTGCAATCACCAGGTGCGTCGTCAGTTACTTTCATGCTTTTAGCTCTGCTGAAGCCAGGGTACGGACAGCTTCGGCTACATGAACAGCCATGTCGGCCTTTGATCATCGTGGTGTACAAGATTGTGTTGCGGTGCTTTCCCGTGGCACCTCGGCTACCAGGGACAGCTTTTCCGGACGTGTGTTCTGAGCTCATGGGGACGTGTCAAACCCTGCTAGATCAGTCAAATGGCGCATACCCTTGAACACCTCGACTGCCTTCTGCAGGTTGCCGCACTTCACGCATGCGTCCAACATGCCTGAGTCATTCTTGAGATTATGTTTGGCTTAAACAATGTGACAATGTAACAATATAATTGTCAAGATGCATCCATATGTGACCGAGTTGGCCTGGCCTCGCTGTTCCTGGCGTCAAATGGATTCAGGATGGGGCACTCCAGAGGGAAAGAAGATTTCAGATCCTTATCATTCCTACTATTACTGATATTACTACTATTACCATTATTACTATTAGTACTGCTCTTACTAGTACTAGTATTATTCGTATTTACAAAACTCCAAAACGGATTGTTTGGGAACATCATGAACTTATGAGAAAGACGCCTGGCAGCCTCGTTCTGTTATGCTCTCCCTAAAGCCTAGACCCTAAACCCTAACCCCAGTACATACCCTGTCGTAGTACAGTAGCTTCCATATTCTTTTCCATTATCCATATATTACTCTATATACCCCAATATATTCGGGTTGTGGATTGGGGGGCCCTTGTTCCCTGCTATAACCCCTATATCTATATACATATATCCTGTTATGATATAGTAGTTTCCTTTTTCTTTTCCATTATCCCTATAAAACCCCAATATATAACCCGGGCCTCCATTTCATCCCAAGCTGCCAGGACCTTGTCCAAGTCACCAGCTTGCCCATACGTCTTCACCAGGATGCCTTGCCGCAGTATGATAGTAGCTTTCATTTTATTTTCAAGGATGCCGACAAAAACCCAATAATACCCCTTGACTTACATATACCTGGAATTCCTCGTTCGGGATAAATAACTTCAATCATCTATTCCCATATATCCCATTATATAACCCATTATAGTAGTCATCTGACTGCCAACACTCCACCACTTGGGCCAGTGCTGATCACAAATGTAATGCCAGCCAAGAAGCCCAGCGTTATGGGCGAGGGCCTGACCTTTAGCTGCCGCATCCATGTCACGCAGCTTTCAAGCCTTTTCAAGTCCTGCAAGGCATGTCCATGGCCATGTCTTTTCACAAGCTCACTGTTGGCCACATTTGAATACCCAGCAATGCTGTCATGAGCAAGATACAACTTCGGACATCGTACTGGATGCAAAAACACGCAAATACTACTTAACTCCCGTTGTGCAAAAACCTCAGAGGTACTCTTGTGCAAAACCTGGGTACAGAGTGGATGCCGTCACACGATTTTCCACTTGCTGCTGATATCAACTGGTCCTTGAGTCGGCAGCATGTGTCCAGCAGGGCATTGAACAAGACCTCATCGACATCCTTCCAGAAGGCATATGTAAAGAAACAAATTTGGCATGAAGGCCCTGTCATGATGCATTGTGCAACAAGCCTCCGGTTGCATCTCAATGAATCGCTCGACAAGCGCGATTCCCCTGTACGCTCTCGTTGGATCCAAATGGGCTTGCCCATCACCTACGGTCTTCATCAACATCCTGGAGACAGTGTACCTTGCAGGTTCAACAAAGCTTCGCCTGGACAATAATCCCGCCCTCCGGTCAAAAAGCAGTATGCTGGAGCACTTGTCCGTTGTCTTGCCATCGGCATGCATCTGCTCAAGGGCATCCCAAGCCTCATCCACACCTGGCCCATCGTGACCGAACCCATTCAAGCCATGGTTCAAGCCATCGCATCGCCTCGCCGCCGCATAACTTCTTCCAGTGCATTTACCGGAGTTTTGACACCGCTTCGCCCTCCTCGTAGCGGGGTTGGAACCTTCCGTGCACGACAAGCAAATGCGAGCAATGGCCAAATGGATGCCAATGGTCTGACTCTCTGCAACGCGCGCCTCTTTCAAAGCATCCTGTGGTCCCTCCTCCGGTTCCTCCCGGCTCTCCTTGATGATGCTAGCAACCCGTCGGTGGCCGTTGCGACCCATCACGTACAGGCCTTAGCACTTCCAAATCCCAAGACTAAGATTGTGCTCCCCACTTTGCCACGTACAGATGCTAAGACTGAGCAAGACTGACCTGTACTGTGTCATGGTGCTCTTGCAATTTCTCACTACTGTGCAGGCACGCACTTCTTAAGCAAGGCACCACAGGAGCGCGGCAAACTGATCAAGGGGGCTGCTTCCAATCATCCACTTGCAGCCAAAGCTGAGAGCCGCAAAAGGGCCGCAGCACGCATCCAACTCGTTGCACACTTGTGTTGAAGCTGCAGGCTACCAAATCAGCCGCAATCGTGGAACCAAAGCATCTATCAGAATGCTCGCAGATGGACAACATCCCGTATATGCATGCTTAGCCCTAGCACCAGCTGGGTTGTTCACGATGGCCAAGGACCTGAACCCTGACGAAAGAATCCACCAAGGCAATAGCTCAATGCTGCAAGCTCTGGGATGCCAAGCGGAACATGAAGCAAACATGCAATACATGCAGCAGGTACTTCGGACAGAGCAAACGCACTCCCCTATCACACCCTACACGCTGTATCGGTTGAATTCGCACAGGTCGCCAGCCTCCAGCGGCCTCTTGCAATCGCGGCGCTGGGGCAGGGGCTTTGTGTTCGAGCCGAACTTTGGCTGCCAGCCTCATAACTCAGGGGCTCTCACCAAAATTTCTGGCTGCGAAGCATGCTCTGGCTCTGCTGGAAACATACTGCGAGGGCCCTCAGAGAAACCAGCTTGAATGCGAATAGTGATTCTGATGGATCCGGTGCCTCTCAACCTTTTCATTCAAAGGCAGCTGGGCTCCTCACTGCCGTCAGCGTTTTCTTCAGCTGTCGCAGCCGGCATCTCATCAGGGCGTTCGCTCGCCCTCTTCCACTGTTGCTACAAGAGCTCTTGTCAAGAGTGGGGGTCCGTGTAGTCCAGGTGTGCTGCTGCCCACCTCCGCTGTGTTAAGGAATCCTTTTGAAAAAGGTTTGACCGGGTGTAGGAAGCGAGAGGTGACACAAATGCAGGGATCTACAGATTCATCCTTGTGCGGGCATTACAGATCCAACTGCGGGACTCACAAAAGGGAGCCTCTACAGCAAAAGAAAGGCCACTCAGCAGTCTGCAGCCCAGCACCCACAAGCATGCAGCATGCACACTACGCGGAGCTCATGCAGGAGCAGATTTTGCAACTCACGCGCGCTCTCCGGTGCCCTAGAAAGCTGAGGAGCACAGAGTGCCTCGGCCGGCCATCCTCCGCCCAAGTCAAGAAGCTTGCCCTAAAAAACACTCCCCGCGCGCAGCGCGATGTCAACGCAGAGCTCCATGAACCAAGTCCAATCCTTATTCAATTTGGACACACTGCTACCGTCTTGTGCATGGAGCTCTGCTGCTCTACTGGCCACTCCCTCCCCTGGTGGCACACATGCCCCAGTTGGAAACCACAGAGGCTCCCGGCTCTTGTTGCAAAATCACACATGTTGCGGGCGACACACCTTCCGAGACTCTGATCTTATGGTCACGACTGGACCTGTAAATGCCATATGTTACTGTAGCTTGCTACAACAAGAGCTCAAGTGCTTGATTAATGCTTGCTTGGTCTTCGACCAGAAAAGTGCTGAGCGGTGCTCAGCACCATGAATTTCACAGACCGGAGCGCTTCCTCTCTTGCATCTTGTCGAACAGGCGCTGGAACCGATATAAGTACAACTGACACTGAATACCTTTGCTCCTGGGATTCGTCTCAGTGTTCTTGCTTGACTGAAGGTCTCTGCATCCAAGCCCTGGGCTCTAAAGATACGCCGGAACGCATTACAACCCGTTCAAGCTCCCAGCTCCAGACCGCATCGACATTGTTCTGGCTATCTCGACATCCCCATTACGTCGAGAACCCTATCCACCAGCTCCTGCCAGATGCAGCCAATTCCAACACGAATGGATGCAAGTGGAAATGCGCAACCATCTAAGCCTCATGCTCCAGATTCTTGACGTGCCTCCTTGGTGCCAGTGGTTGGCAGGCGCAGCGTCTTGAGCCATGCGACCAAGGATGCCTGGAATGTCCCACCGTAATTTGCACAGTTCTCACAACCCCCACAGTCCCCATCTGTACATCTTCCCTGTGCCATTTCTAGAACCATTCAAGGCCTTCAGCTGCTTCTGCAGCCAGTTGCTCAGATCGCGTCCTGAGCGCCTCAGCATCACAGCCCTAAACGGCGATCGTCAACAATTCAGGGTGCCTTCAAGGCGTCCTCCTGCTGACGATATTATATTTTGGGTAGAAAGGGATCCCCATCTTGGTCGCAGACCGTAGGAAAGTGTAGTCTGGTCGATGGCTTATTTTCAGATGGACAGCTGTTTAGGAGTCCTGGGCCTTCAAGGGCAAGGTTGAACCTGGCAGAAAAAGCGGAAATATGGGAACGTGATGTTTTGGAATCGGCCTTTTGCTGCTCATCCCATGGCTTGCTAAGAGTACTGATCGGCGATTACAATTGGATCCCTCCAAGGGTTCATTCATGATCACCATCGAATTATGCTCAGAACGACACATTGGAAAGCGTCAGTCATGACGCTACCATGGCCCAAACATGGACCCCGAAACCCTTGTACCACCCCGAACCCTTAATCCTGAACACCATTGGCCCATTTGAAGACCCTACATCCCCATCACAGAGCCATGAAACCACCCTGAGCTCTAAACCTTACAAGCCCCCTTAAGTAGATAGAATATGGGGTATCTATGGGGGTCTTAGTATATTAAAATTATAGCCAAAGTCATATTCTATCTACCTTAAGGGGGACTATAAACC
>CAJNIZ010020768.1:16425-77741 GCA_905231905.1 Symbiodinium pilosum
CCACAGCCCTTCGCAACCACAGTATTTAGGGGCTTATCAGTTCTCAGGGGGATACCAGGAGTTTCGAGGATATTCCAAATGACCATATACATACAGGAGTTTCCCAAAATTAGGAGATAAGGGTGATATTTTGGAATAATGGAAAGAAAATGGAAACTGCGATTTAGGATTCAGGGTTTGAGGTTTAGGTTCTACATGAGGTATATAAGGGCATGTAGGGGTACATAAGGTTTAGGGTTTCCCAGAATTTGAATTAGGGGTACCTTTTGAAGTGCCCCATAATAAGGACTATGATACTGGGGGTCTATTTTGGGGTCTCCCGTGTTTGGCAACAACCATATACATACAGTAAAAAAGCATGCGTTAAATTTTATGTGTACATATGTAGATGTGTAGCTGAACATACATATGCTCCTACAAAGGACCCATGCATGTACATGTGTCGATGCACGGGCATGTGCACATGTACGCATGTCTACGTGTAAAGATATGCACAACAAAACATGACACACACATACACCCATGTGCATCTATACATATATACATGTCCATATATATACGGCGGCATGAACATATACACACATGCATAGATGTTATGTATGTATACCTATATATATATATGTATACATGTTACATCTGCATCTTGTTCTTGGGAAGCAGGACCGACTTTTGGGCAACCTCTCCATGCCCTCACATCCTTCGAAAGTCAGTACACAAAATGCACCCCGAGAAAATCCTGCTGTATATGTGGAGAGGAGAGAGTGGATTTTGGAATGTTTCGGGGACTATAGTCTAGGGATGACACGAGGATTACAGGTATCTTTGGCCTTTCTTCGCAAGCAGAGTTCAGAAGCCGGGGCTGAAGCCATACACGTGGCGAGACAAATCTGGCAGGGATCCATGGCATGCAATGAGGGATCAAGCAGGGTTAGGGTTTAGACACGCGCATCGCACGGTTTAGGGTTTAAGGTTTAGGGTTCGGAGGCAAAACCTGGGGTGGATAAGTGTAAGCCAGGAATATGCCAGAAGGCCCTATGAAGAAGTTCGAAGCCCTCCCTGTGTCCCTACTTACCGCTATCTAATCCCTATGTCAATCTAATCCGTCCATGACCCATGTAGTAGCTTCCATTTTCTTTCTATTCTCCGGAAATAACCAACCCTACAACCCTTTTAGGTCCCCATATAACCCCTGCATAACCACTTTATATCCGCATACACTACTCATTTACACGCCTGTGTATACACCAAACCCTAAACCCTTAGCAGAAAACCCTTACCATCCCTTATCTTAAACTGAGTGACGGCAGCACTTCCCAGGGCCTCCCCCAGAACCTCTCCCAAATCCTCACCCAATGCACCCGCTTGGTAAACAAATCAGTTAAAGCTTCGAGCCAGACCCAACCCAAACCTGCTGAAAGGACTGGGGCCAAACCTCCCAACCAAGGCAAAATCTCGTCTCAAAGTCAAATTGAACACAAACCCCAAACCCTAAATCCTCTAAAAGCCAAACCCTTCCCTAAACCCTAAACCCTAACCCCCCTCTAAAAGCCGAACCCTTTTAGGGGCTCCTCGAGCTTCGCAGGCCGGGACTGGCCGGCTTCATTCGCAGCGGCCACGTGCACCTGCCAGGCCAGGCCAAATAAGCCACCTTCATGAACGAAATAAGTATTCTATAAGTATATGAATGTGGTTAACACTTGAATTGTAGGGGTTACACAGGGATATCCAGGGGTCCTGTAGGGTGGCTTCGAGTCTTGTTTTTAGAATTGCACTCTTTTCCTCCAGTGGCTTCTGGTTTAGGCACGCGCATCAAGGTCTAAGGTTTGGGGTAGGCCACTTTCGTGTCAGTTTCGGAGGCGTCTCACAAGGGACCAGCTTACATGCACTTTGCCGGGTGTTCCCTCATATCAACCTACATCTGCACCACGACTCCACGACAATCCAAAACGCACAACCGAAAAAATATGAGGGATCACAGCGAAAGCTCGCTCGGTGACGATTACTCGGTAATCAGGGCTGACACTTCAAGCTAGTGCAGGCGA
The DNA here is from genome assembly GCA_905231905.1 of Symbiodinium pilosum. Classification (NCBI taxonomy): domain Eukaryota; class Dinophyceae; order Suessiales; family Symbiodiniaceae; genus Symbiodinium; species Symbiodinium pilosum. Next base: position 18,468 of record CAJNIZ010020768.1, read on the forward strand.
ATTGTCAATTACACATGTTTAGGGCTTACGGTAGCACTCTTGAGTAGCAATGGCATTTAGAATGTTAATTTTATGCTGTGCAGTACACCCATAAGATATAACATAGACCACAACGCTGTTGAAATTACCTCGGCCCAATGGAACCCTGGCAATTTCATCGGTCTGGAGTCTAGAACGTATATACTTGAACTCTTGTTGCTGCCGCTGGTCGCCCCTACCAGCGTGACAGTATGATGCACGATTGCTTTTGAATGCTTTTGAGAACTTATTTTGGTAGCTGGAAGAAGGCACCGTGGCTGTAGGCTGCTTCCACAAAGATGGCATCTTCTGAAGATCTTCTTCCTTGGCCGAAGGGATGATTCATTAATTAGCAGAACACCTATGAGCTTGCTCTAGCATGACTAGCGGGCTACTTTCCGAGCATTCTTCCCTTATGGTTTTCTGCGCGAAAAACACTCAGCTGCTTGCAAGCAAATGCGCTAGCTCGGCCCTTTTTGCGGCTCCATGCTTGGCAGCGCGTCGGAAATAAGACTGATCATCTTTGCACGAAAGGCTGACCGCTCTCTAGCAGTCACAGAATGCCCTGGGCTAAAAGCCATCTCTCGCATCCGCTCGGATGCTGCATGCGCTTCAAGGACCTGTGCAGGGGGCTCTGGGACATCCCTCTGGGCACGCCCAAACACGCTGACAGAGATCCAGTCCTCTGCAACCCCAGACCACCTGCCCGTACTGGTGAACTCAGAGACTGTTAGCACTTGGGTGTCGCAGTCAGCCTCTGGGTTTGCCACCTGCCACAGGTACAACATTGCACCTGTTTCTAGGATGTTATCTGCAACCAGGCTGGCACCCGGCCGTAGCAAGCCAAGAAGCTTAAGCTCCCGAAATATCTCCATGTACTGCGTGCCCCAAACATCCATCAGTACCATGCCAAAGGACGTGCCAGAAAGATTTGGAAGCAAACTTTTGCTGTGGCCGGTGCGGATGTCCACTCGCCCCGCAACCCCTGCCAATGCTACGAAAGACCGCGCAATGGCCACCATAGTCGGGTCTGTTTCTAAGCTGGTGATCAGGGCATCCGGCAAGGTTTCTGCCAAACGCAATGTCGCGTACCCACAGAAAGTGCCAATCTCCAAGACTGGGGAGTTAGCAGCTGAACCTGCAGCTGCAGCCACCAAGCAATCCGCTTTTCGACCACCCGCGAACTTGGACCACATCCCTTCCGATCCGAGGACTTCAGTGCTGTAAACTTCCACTGCCTTGCACACGGAGCTTGGGCTTGGCTCGGCTTTCATCAAAACGTACCTCAGAAGGCAAAGCTCCCGTGCATGCGGGCGCTTGGGAGGAAGAGCCAACTCTGTGGCACTGAGCGGAGGCAGAGTTGGCAGGTAGACCAAAGGCCTCTTGCGCAGCCCGGCCTGCAGCACCAGTGCTGCACGGCGACTGAGAAGCTCTTTAGGCGGAGGGCCCAACATATCCCAAAGCACCTCCGAGGCCTCTCTGTCTCGGCCACGTGCAGCAAGCCTCCCAGCCAGGTTCACTGGGGCCAACGAATACAGCAGTTGGAGCAAACTTTTATAGTCCTGGTCCATCTCAGCCTCCGCTAAGCCTTGGTTGCTCTCGTAGTCCACTCCCAAGCCGAGAAGCTTGAGCAGGGCCAGCTCTGTGGGCATATCAATTTCACCATCACCTTCCACGACCTCGCATGTTTCGCATGCTAGCAGAAGGGGAGGCAAACAGACAGCCAGCGCTGGCAGGACCCTTAAACGCCACGGACGCATCACCGTTCTTGCATCAAAGTCTTCAGCCAGTTCCAACAGGCCCTTTCCACACACATCCTCCAGCATTGTCTCCAACATCTGCAGGGCCTCATCCATACGTCCGGCAGCAACAAAGCCAAGGATGACAGGGCTGAAGTCAACGGGCTGAGGAGAAATTCTTAGGTATCTCATGTCATTCAGAAGTTGGAGTCCAAGCTCCACGCCTGCTCCACTCTCACATCCCTGAAGAGCTGCGTTGAAAGTCACCCGGGTTGGTGCGCAGGACATCTCGCCAACACTACGACACAAGTGAATTGCAAGCTGCCACTGGTGTGCGAGAGCCGTAGCACGGATCAGTTCGTTCTGGGTAATGATGTCCACCCGAAGTCCGGCTGCGGACATGCCCGCTGCGAGGTGGAGGCTGGTACGCCAAGCGTGCACGCGTCTCAGCGCAGAGAGTGCAACGTTGTAGGTTTGAATCTGAGGCCGAAGGCTTTGATGGACAGTGGAAAACAGCAAACCCAAAGCTGCCTCCCACTGCTTCCCACACCCCAGGGCTGACATGAGCGAGGTATATGTTACGATGTCCGCGCGCAATGACACTGCTACTGCATCCGACAGCAGCTGCTCAGCACGCTCCCACTGCCCTGCCTGGTCCATGGCACCCATTGCAGCGTTGAAATCTGCGATGGCAGGCCTGGGACCTCTTAAAACCATTGATTCCAGGAGCACCAATGCTGGCTCCCAACGGCTGGCTTTGCTGCAGGCGCTGATGGCAGCGTTGAGGGTAATGCGGTCGGGCAGCAACTCAGCTTCCAGAGTGGCTTTCTCAAGCAACCACAGAGCCTGGCTCCAATGACTTGCCCGGCCAAGGGCGCTGATCAGGGAGTTATAGGTGATGAGGTCAGCTTGCCCTTCAGAAAGGCCGCTGAACATCTGCAGCGCAGATGCCCATTGCGACCCTTTCTCACACGCTGCGATGGCTGTGTTGTAGATAATCACATTGGCCTGGAGCCTTGCAGACAGCAGTTCCGGCAGCAGCTGCAAGGTCGACTGCCACTTAGACGCTTTGGAGCAAGCACCCATGCAAGCTCCGAAAGTGATTTCGTTTGGCAATACCTTGCAATCATTCATCTTAGAACGCAGGTTCAGAGCAAGCTGCCAGTTTGAGGACTTGCCTGCAGCACTGATCCTTGAAGTCCATTCTACGACATCAGCAGGATTGCCTGCCATCTCTATACGATTTTGAGGCTGCGAAAAAAACTCCCTGGGCACCCCCAGAACAACGGCCAGGCTTGAACCTGCTGCTTGCATGAGCATCCACGACTGCACGTGTAGGCAAAGAGATACCCGAAGCGCGTTGGACAATGCCCTGGACTGTCATGTGCAATTCTGAGAAGATCTAAGCACTGCGAAACCTGCTGGTGTTTTCAGCAGGAGGATCTGTCTCGAGTGTTGAGTTTCTGCAAAGCACTCAGGCACTTTGCACTTGGTCGCGGGAGCTTCACACAAGGAGGATCGGCTCCTCAGCTGCTAGCTAGACTGAGACTATGACTGAGAAAGTATTCGGATTCGGGCAGCTTTGCCGCAACGACCCCAAGCAGGAAGACCCTCTTGCATGCCGTTCACATAAGAAGGTTAACAGCTGGTTGCTCATCAGGCCACTGAAGAAACAGAAGTGCGTGCATTTTACATGGATGTCCGGGGCACCATTAATGTGCCGATTGATCTCCTGCGCCACAGGAGTCTGAGCTAGCAGACCCACTTGTCGCAGGCTGTCCGCCTTGTGCCGGGCCATCCAAGCCCTTGAAAAATCCTTGAAGCTGGCTAGACCATGCTCCTGCACAGTCTAGATGGTCTTGTCCAAGCACATGCACACTTCAGGCAAACGGTGCATTTAGGTTCCCCATTTCGCCTTGAATCCGGCCACATTGCACTACACCACCGACTGATCTGTCTTGCGATCTTTGGATTCAATGACAAAGGAGCCTGTCTATGAAAGCTATGATCAGGACGGCCTTGAGCCATTCAAACACTAAGAATGCAGGGTTGGATCATTATCATTTTGCGACTTGAGTTCTGCGATCCATCCCTGCAAGGGCCTCAAATGGCCAGGCTTCCGAGCCCGCCTGCAAGCACACTGACTGGCACTTGCAGGAGGCTTGTAAGCCTGATTTGCGACAAAATCCCGGTAGCACCGGTCTTGCTCAAAGCAGGTCATCGTCCCTCCTCTTTTGAGTGTCCGCAAGTAGTGCAGGAGCAAAACTGGTGTCTCGGCCACAACATAAAACTAGTCAACGCGAGGTCAACTCTAAATCTAGCGAAGCTGCAAGATTTGCTGCAGCATCCTGGCAACAATAATGTCGATTGAGGTTGATTGGGCACACACCACCACAAGCTCGGCAGCACAGCGCCTGCACTCAGATCTCGAACACCTCATGCGAGAGTCTGTCAGGGCATGCTAATTCTACAGCACGCAAATGAGCTTGTTCCAACAAGCCTTCCGTCCCATGATTCCAGTTGCTGCTGTCTGCACATCATGGAGTACACCAAGAGTTTCTTGCCAAGCATCCTGATTCTCTTCTCGCAATGCCTGCACACTCGCAGCTCGGACAGACATACAACATACTGCAATGGCTACCAGACCTGGCCGACTGTCTACTGGGGCCGCAATTTGTCCCCCATAAAATCCCAAAGTCCCTGAAAGCTCCGATCCCTAGAATAGTCCTGGCTTTGGAACCCTTACCCCAAAGCGGCCCTCCCCAACGCTGCAAAATTCTAAAGATCCCTCACCTCAGGGAGACGTCCGCAACAGTGGGGCCCACAGGTCGGAGAACACTTCCACAGCTTCTCCGACCTCTGGCTGCGTGCTAAGAGGGAAGGGCCCTGGTTTTGTAAAGGACTTATATGGAATAACAAGGTGCTTGGATTTTAGGATGGCCACTGGGGGAATAGAACAAGGAAGGTAGCATGGGCTCTGCTAGTACACCGACAACTCTGACTGCCATTAAGCAAATGTCTGCTGCTGGTCAGCAGGGTAAAGGTAAGGAGCTTGACAGGTGAGGGCGCTGCCCAGGAAGCTTACAGCTCCTGGCCTTCTCAACAACCCTCATATCACCCAGCCAGCTACAATGCAAAGCTCAGGCAGCTGATGAATGCAAGCCAGGGTCGAAATCTTGTTGACCACCATGCCTGCCAGGGTGCAAAACACAAAATCACTTTTTAGGTGAGTGCGTGTGTAATGCAACCTTCCGACTGCCGATGTCCAGGCTCCCTCATAGCTCCTAAGGCTTTCCTATGAGTTCCAGTTAACAGCCAAATTGCGACTGGAGGGCACACACGCATGCCTCCTCCAGATGAAACTGACGTGTCCGATGAAGCTGATGCAGCAGAATCAGCTCGCAGCCTTCCAACAAAGACTAGACCCGATATATCAAAGGTGTCTCCATTTTCCAGCATGCCAAGCTGTGGGCTTCTGCAACAAAACATTGAATATCGGGCAAACGTCTTCAGCTGGCAGAATGCCTTGGTAGCTGAAAGTCCACTGCCAAAATCGGTGGCGGTGGCCTGCGCATCTGTACAAGGAGGGTGGCTTCACTGCAGCCTAGGGAAGCATGTGCACGACCAGCACGCTGCCAAGATGCACGTCAAGGGCGTGGTTGGAGTCCATCCCAGCCTGCCCATACTGCTATCAGGCCCAGCGATGCCCAGTGTGCATTGCAACAACTGCGCATGAGACGCATTGAGTAAGCCCCACCTTGCTTTGCCCGACACGTTCGTACTGCATCGACACTTGGCACGCGCAGCCTGAGGTCTGCTTCTGGGGGTTAGACTAAGCAGAAATCATGAGAAGCATTGAAAAGTGATCGACACCTCATGCAGGCATCAGCTGATTCTTCAGTCCAAGCGGCTTGACAGCGGGTCTTCCTGTCCTGCTTCACCCTCTCTGGAAGGCTTACGCTTGTGCCAGAGCTGCAGGAACGACATTCGAGGAAAAAGCTGTGTGTGCCCCGTCCCGTTGGGAGTTGCAGTCACCACTATGTCAGCCTCGTTGTGAGGCAACCGAGGCGTCTGCGGCGAGGACGAAACTTGTCAGCTCGTCAACAGTGACGAAACGCCTTAACTCCTGAGCAATCTTGACAGGATCAAAAAAAATCCCGAGCACCAAGACTTAATCTTAACTTGCAACGACTACCTGCACTTCAGTCGCGGAAGTGGGCAGGCCTCATTGTAGTCTGGTTCAAGGACCGTAATTGTCAACGGTTTCCTGGCACACAACAGCATTGTGTACCAGCAGAGTTCTCAAAGGCCCTGGACTGGTATGAGCTGAGCCATCGACCCATATGAGGGGTCCAGGGCAGAAACCAGGTATCTGGGAAGCGCTTTTTGCCAGCAGACACAGTGACGTAGTTAGCACGGACAACTGCATAACTGGCCGTGACCGAGCTAGCGCTTGCCGCCTGAAGCTTCTGTCTGTTGTGATGTGCTATCAATACGAGCTCTGTTATTTCGAGAAGATGGCCTATGTCAATTTCCAGGTCTGGGGCCCTGACCTAGAGACAGGAGCATCTGCCTGCCTCAAGAAAGTGTGCAAGGAGGACAAGACCTTCCAAGAACCTCCCAGCAAAGTTCGCTGAGCAGTCGAGGCGCGGACCCCAAAGGAGGCTGCCAACCTGAGCAAGGCGAAAAAGCTCTGAACTCTGAAGCAGGCCTTATCATTTGGCGCCATGCGGAGCTTGTAGCGTCGGCGGCCCATGTGACTGTCCAGCACCTCATACCTCCAGGTAAGCGGAGGATGACAATCACCGCCATGGCGGGCACAGTTACAGGCTGCGTGCGCCTGAGCGAACGAGGCGCCAAAGGCGCCTCAATCCTTGAAAAGCTCTTCTCGCAAAGGTCCTTGATTTCTTGCGTCACGGATACACTTGTAGTGTTCATGTTGTACATAGGCGTTCAGAAAAAGCCTGCGAATCCCTCACAAGCTGTGCACATTGCGTCCTTCGCCTCACGGATGGCCAGTATGCTTCTCTCCACCCCTTGGGTCAACACCACCTTGACACAGGTCAGCAACAGCCTGATTAACATACCGGCTTCGACGCACTGAGGTTGCGACTCTGTCAGGGTGAAGCTTTCGCATCAAGCCACGGTAACTTCCTGTGGGTACAGCTGGCGCGAACACGTCAACCCCCCCACAGAGGACCAACTGAGGTTCCGGCTTTGAACAGCTGCGGCATCACGGGCGGCCTTGTGCACGCAGAGTTGGAGCAAAAACCAGGAGACAGTTTCAAGCACCGAGCCGCTCACGCCCGTCAACCCCAGAACCGCAAAGCCCCACTCAATGGAGGATGGAAAGTCCTGGTTCGCAACCCCTCTGTGTGGCGGCTGAGTGCTTGCCAGGCAAAAAATGGCATGATAGGACCCGGATCAATTTGCTAGTTTCGTTTTGTGATTTTTGGGGCCTGGGGAGACGGAATAGGAGCACGCTCCACGCGAAAGCTCACTTCTGAGGCAAAATGCTCCACGCGAGATCCCGATTTCGAAGCAAAATGAGGACCCTCCAGGCGAGAGCTTGATGTCAGGGCAAAACATGAGGACGCTCCACACGAGAGCTCGATTGCAAGGCAAAATGTGAGGACGTTCTGCGCGAGAGCTCGATTCCGAAGCGCAATGAATGTAAGGATGCTCCGTGAGAGTTTGCTTTCACGGTAAAATTTGAGGACCATCCACACAAGAGCTCCATAGAGGAAAATGTGTGGCCACGCCAAGCGAAAGGGATCTTAAACAAGCAGGGTGGTTGGAGAGCAGCTCCCCCCATTTGCAAAAATTATTCCCCACCCTCGCAGTGGGGTTGTTAGAGTTTAAAGTAGATGTTGTCCTCGCCCGACTGGAAGCTGACTTTAGCGACCAACCGCCAAGTACCCCTGCAGTGCCGAACCGCAGAGTATCTCTGCAGTGCCTGCAGCGCTCAACCACTAAGTATCCTCGCAGTGCCCAACCGCAAAGTATCCCTGCAGTGCCCAACTCCAGAGTATCCCTGCAGGGCCCAACCGAGAAGTATCCCTGCAGTGCCCAACCGCAGAGTATCCCTGGAGTGCCCAACAGCAGAGTCAATATTCTTGCAGCGCATTTGCAGTGCTGCAAGGAAGACAGTTGACGGGGGGCAGGGAAGGTTACACTTCTTGTGCACTAACGGCTTTAGGGTGGGGATGCACTTCGAGCATCGAACAACCCCACTGCGAGGGTGGGGAAAAAGTTCCACGTAACATTCCTTTACTGAAAAGGAAGTGATGACATGTTTTCTTTACGGCAAGCATGGAGTGCCCTCACCGGGGGGGGAGGGGGAGTTAACGGTGGACAGATATAAAGCATGATCACAACTGAGGAAAATGGTGAAACAATCAGACATTGATGATAACACAACAATTCAAAATCAAGCGAGCATGCCAGATCATGAAAATGATGATGATGATGATGAGATAAACTTAAATCATGAATACTGCCGAAAAAAAAAAAAGAAACTTATGAAAGTAGTGGAAAATGAAGGAATCTAACGGCTAACGAGAGATGATGAAAATTATCAAATGATGGAAGATAATGATGGTGAGATGGAAAGCATCGAAATTGATAAAGATTATCAGATAGGATGCAATATGATAAAGTATAACGAGCTATGATGAACTATGCTGAAGACAGCAGTCAGTGCATGTTCAGATCTTCTCTCCTGCGATCACGGCCAAGACTCCATGAGGAGAGCTAGCATACTTGTGCGTGCATATCACTTTGACATACCTAGCCCACATTTTACAGGTCTCTATGCCCTGACACGGATCCCCTCAATGGAGACCCAGCTCCTCCCGACGCAGTGGCAGGATGCGTGTCACCTCTTCCTGCGCCTGGTTCCCATGCGTGATTTCAGCATGACATGCCTGGGTGCATCTGGTAGTGTATCCTACCTTTCTGACAAGACAATGGGGTCTCTGAGAAGGAGTGCTGAGCAAATGCGGGGTAGCAGCGGCTGCCTCGCGATCCCGACTGGAGCTGACCTGAAGACGGAGTGCATCTCTCGTGGCAGAAAGAGCCTAATTCCTCTCTTCTACCCAGACATTGGAAGCCAATTGCTTTGACACTCTGCAAGCTGCTGGCACTTGCCTCGGACCGCACTGGTGTCGCCACAGGGCGCGATGGCTCACGAATTGGCGCTTTCTCGGCTGCCTGCTTCATGATCTGGATTGCAGCTGCCCTCCACTTTGTGTGTTTCAGGCTGGCCACACATCATCTCATATCGCTTCCACTGCCGCAGCGGGAATAGAGGCTCACTACAACAAAAAAAGGCAACCCGCCTGCTGACCGGATTCCCTTGGCCTCTTGGCTGTGGCGAGGAATCGGGCACAAGATGGCACCTGCCGGCAGAAGGTTCAGGGATATGCTGCTTGTCCAGCTTCTGTGGGACATGCTCTAAAACCCCTCGCCACTTAGATTCCTGAATGCAACCCACAACACTGGCTTCATTGCTGTGCATTGCAAAGCTCCGGGACCCGGGCATCAGGGAGCTTTGCCCCACCCAGCTGCGCAACCCTGGCCTAACCAGGGGCCGTCATGAGTTCACTAATAGACATCTTGGCTTCACAGTAGTGTTCCTGAAACATCAACCTAGCAAGTCATTCTGATACCGTCTGAGCTGGCCCTGAGACAGTGTAAAAACAGCAGGGTCCCCGGAACGATCTGCATCCTCCCCCTTGCACCTGCAGCAATCCCAGTGGCTGCTGGCTTAGCTCCAGGAAGCGGTCCCACAGATCCTGTCACAGAGCATTGGCAAAACCTCACCTGGCTTCTCTCCTACGTAAACATTTCCAATATTTTGACCGCCTTAAGTTCCGACTTCTCCACGCAGCCAGCAAAATCCACGCCGTTGCGCTCCAGCAGGGTCTGGAAAGGCAATGACTTGGGCAAGCTATCCTCTGGGGACCCAACTCCGATACCTAGAGTCTGGAGCAGGCTCCCCGTGAAATTATGCTCTACAGCCCTAGATAAGCCAGTACTAAGCTTGAATCCAAAACAGTTGTTTGCTCGACTGTCACACCGTCACAATCAATTTTGAGGCTTTTGCTCTTGGAGGCATGCCTGCAGCTCTGCGTTGTCACTGCACTTCGGCAACGTAACAAGGAACTAGAACTAGGAAATGCAGGCTGGGAGCCCCTTTCAAGGCATGCCCAACGCTAAAGCAAACTGTCTGAGGCACTGAAGCTCCTACTTCTTGGGATGCCCCTTGAAGACAAAGTCGCCTATAGGTCAAGTGACCTCCATAAAGGCACCTTCAGGTGACGAAGGCGACAAAGGTCCCACAGAATGGCGGACAAAGGGTGAAGGCTTCTTGTACTTCCAATCTGACTCTGCCTTCTAGAATGCAATGTAGCCGTGCTCCCATGTTACTCGTGCATGGGATGCTGCAACCGCCGAATCGCAAGTCTTTACATGCCACACAGACCCTCAGTCCCCAACTGTCAACTGCAAATCCCTCATGCCAGCTCTCAGTCACTTTGGAAAAGCTGGCACCTCTGCTTCAAAGAAATAGGCAAGCTTCTTCCGCCACCATCTTTCCAGGATGCTCACCAAGCCCCAGGCAGCGTGGGAAGAGACACAGCTCATCGCTTCAGCATTTGGCACCACATACCACACTCATGCCTTATGTCAAGGTTCCGGGGAAAAACAGCTTTGGGAGAAGACTCAAAACGTCAAATATGGCCAAGAACGCGCATCTTCGGCTCAGTGTGGCAAGCTACTTTGGTGCGCTTGGTGGCGGCTTGCCAGACGCATGGTGGGCTGCCGGAGCCTGCACAGATTCAGAATCCCAGGGTCTTTGAGCGCTGTACCTACTCCTCATTTCTATTTCTGCAACCCTGGGTTGTAGCTTCTGGCGTAGAAGCAAAAAGCGCAAATCTTCTTTGGCTTTCACAACAGAGCGGTCCATACACTACCGACCCCAAATCCAACAATGCAGCCACAACATCTATCCAGCATCACGATGGGATCCTGCGGCGTACATAGCAAACGAGCATGAGTTAGCCTGTTACGCCTGCAACTCAATCATCTGATGCCGTCACCCCTCTGCTCAGCCACATGGCCGCCTTCGCATGCGCCGGCGCTGTTGGCTTTGGCGTTGTCGGCTTTGTTGTTGTCGGCTTGGGCGTTGGCTTTGCTCGATCCACCGGAGTGGCAGTCCAGTTGCCCAAGGATCGACCTCACCAGCAACGCAAAATGCGCATTGCCCAGACATCCTGGCCATCCTGAGCAGCCCACCTAGAAAGTTGATGGACTCCACAACCAGATGCGTCCTGCAATGTTCCATCAAGACATCAGCAGGAATACAAGAGTCTATTGCTGCACTGATGGGCCACCAGATGGCCTTCAACTTCCTGAGAAGCACGCCTTCTACGTTCCGGAGTTCATGGCTGAGAAAGCACTGCTATTGCACTCGCTTTTCGCAGCCATCGATTTCGGCTGACTCCCATGGACCCTCTCTGACAGACAAGACCAACAAAAATGTCCTGTTGATAGTCGCATCATAGAAACCATAGCCTCAGGCCATCTGCACTACTGCACTTATGGCCAACTGTCCAGAGCATGGCTCAAACAGGAAGCCTTGAGGACGACGTGAGCTTGGGGTCTATCAGCGAGTTTCCCTTGGGTTTGGAGCCAGAAACCATGGAATACGGCCAATCACGAGGTATTTGGGACCTCAAGCCCAAGTTTACAGACCTCAAGCGTATAGGCTTGGAGCCTCAGGAAGGTCCTGCGCATCAGATTTTTGGGCGGCATCTGGGAGTTTATCGTCTCGAGTGGGAGTTGCTGGTGCTCAGTGTCAGCGTAATCTTTGGAAGACTTTGCTGCAGGACATCTGGCAGGACAAGCAGCTGTTGCTGTTGTCCCCCTTGGGAGCTGCCTCGGACAGAATACCACCACCACCGCCTGAGATGCCCAAGAGAATGACGACGTGAGGTCCCCTGTAAACGTGATTTCAAAAGCCTGGTGGGCAAACCCTTGATACTGGCCAGTGCAACACATACCCTGACTCTACAGACAAGAAATCCTTGCCGCGGCGCCTGAGATGACGCAAAGCATTCCTGGCATGTGGGAACAACTCCATCACTCTTGCCGTGCCTAGTTGGTACACGTCGTCTGGTTGTTGAAAGCACCGCGGACCAACGTGGGGCAGGACTTTGCCTCCAATCGGATAAACCTCCTGGACATGGGTGTGCCCTGTGACCAGGAAGTCGAGTCCAAATTCGGCATGCCTCAGCAAACTAGATTCCACAACATCACCACCGGAAAGCTGCATGCAAACGCCAAGGGCCATCAGGGCAGATCATTGCGATGAGCGTTTGCTTTCCGGACTCTGCAATCTGTAGAATCCATTTGTCACATCCATCCATCCATCCGTCCATCCATCCATCCATCCATCCATCCATCCATCCATCCATCCCTAAACCGTCAACGCTACATGTCCCTAAAAACCCCCCTGAAGGGCTCCAAAGGTACACCCCTAGGTTATCACAGGAACTGTTGAAGGCAAGCTGCAGCTTGCTGTACCACTCGGGCTGGCAGGGGAGAAAGATGAGAAGATTGGGGTTCTCAAGAAATGGTACCGCTTTTGGGCCCTCCCATGCATGGGGATTGCAAGGATTCTGGGGGTCCCTCCTAGTGCTCTCTCTCGCTCGTGCCTACTTGCGATTGCATAGGTGTGATCTTCAGAAACATGCATATTAAAGCAAGGACACACTTGGCAGAGGCAAAGCACAAAAAGCAGACTTCCCTGCAACACGCATGCCTTGCAATGTGCAAGTCCTGAAGAATATGATGCAGCAACCTGGCCAGAATGCGGCCTGCCTGATGTCCGCATGGGAAGTGGGTCACCTCACCACAGCAGGTCCGGCGTTCAACAAAACGCTCTGAAAATTTGAGATCTTTGCCTCCAAGTGACAATCACCTGCCATCTAGCACGTGAAGCCTTCAGTTGCTTCTCAGCCCACGCCATCTGCTCCTGCTGAAAGCTCATACAGTAACAGTTGCCAATGTTCTTTAGTGTCAAGCTGTCTGTCAGTTGGTTCCACCAGACGTGTTGGTGAATATCCAGGTAGCTTCAGGCCCCTCAAGCCTGCATTGCGAATGCTGGAGTTGCGCTTTGAGAAGGAGAGACTTGATGCGACATGTGAAGGAGACGAATCCTTGCCAGCATTCACAGCTCTGTTACAACTTATCCCATAGTCACCAAATCACATTTAGAACCTTTTCATAATCCTTTGGACCTGATGATTTGGAAGGTTGAGAGTCTGAGAGGTAAAAAAGTTCACTGGCTGAAAGGCCGCTGTGCAGGTCCTGCCACAGCTTGGCGAAGTACACCGGACCTTGCAAAGGCTCAGGGAGCCCAGCTGTGTGCAGCATTTATTTAAACCAAGCATTCTGCAGAATTTGTTGACGTTATTCTTCTTTGGCTTAGGTACACTATGCCAATGAGTGCAGATCCAGCTGCTTAGACGGCCTTTCTCGCTTTCTTTCTTATCTTCACAATTAGGGCTGAGAAGGATGGGCAACGCCGTGCTTGGTCCGGGCAAAGTTGCTGATTTGCTTCGAGGTCTTCCCCCAGCCTATGCGATTTGTGCAGTTACACTTCGAGAATTTCAAGGCTAATTAATGCAACCGCTTCGTTTCAGACAGACATTGGGATGAGAATTGCCATGTGCAAAAAACTAGCTACACTGAGTTCCGCACAATCTTGCAGGGATGCCGGCCCCCCAACGCTGGCACAGTTTGCTCCAGGAGGATTATGCTGCGCCCCGCAAATGTTCCTTGGCTGCACTTGCCCGCAGGCCTGCCATTTTAGATGGACATGGCAGGCTGGAATGCTGCGCTTGTGGCATCAACTCGCTGCAAGCAAGTCTCGTCGTAGGTCGTGCAGCTGGGTCTACCGCATCCTGGAGAAGACTAAGTTGCGGCACAACGGTCTGAACTCATCCCTCTGGGCACCTCCGAGTTCGAATCCAGCAGCAGGATGTCTATCCCAAAATCTTGGTCTGGGAGTGAGACCTTGGCTTGCACAGGCAGCCCGGTGGCCACCAACTGCTAATCGTCCCAATTCCAAGGCAATCAGGAGGGGACATCCTTCTAGTATAGAACAAGACAAGTTTCCTGAGCCCATGCAACTAGACTCTCAAACGCTCCTGTCATTCAAAGACGAAGGGCATGCTGCTTCCAGAACTGTGCTGGCAGGCGCCACCTTGCACAATCCACTGCGAAACTTCGTGAAAACCTGTGCCCTTTCGTGTAGGCTTTGTGGGGAGGCCCCAAATGTCAAAGCATGCGTCGTTGTTCAGTCGGTGGTATAGGACATGCTTCAGATTAGAACTAAACAACACGTGTGTGAGAACAACGCTGGCACTGGCCGGCCTCTGGTCGTGCCAGGTGAACGCAATCCTTAGCCCACATGCAAAGCAGGATCACCGAACTCCACGCATTGGCACAAGGACCATAGCATCATAACGTCGTGTTCACGTCAAATGGTTGCACTCAAGGGCTGCCAGAGCAGAATGCATTGCAATCACAGGCATGCATACGTATATCAAGGCCAGGCATGTCGTAGCTTTGAACTTCTAAGATCTCCTCACCAGCATCTCAGCTGAATCTGAAGGAGATCCGATCAGCTTGACTCCAGCTTAATCCCAGCATTTGTCAACTAATTTGGCAAGGCTCTGCTGGTCCCAGCCTGATGTGAACATCCAGCCACCATAGTCATGGTTCCTCCACACCAGGCACATTCAATTTCAGCGAATGGAAGTAGATGTTCGCTCAGAGCATTGGATAGCCAGGGCTCCCTAGCACTGAAAGCCACACCACGGTGTTGAGCTCAGGGCTGTTGTAGACCTGCCTAAAGATGGTGTCGAACCTCACCGGCTGCACGCAAAAAGCGACAAAATTCATGCGGATGCGATTCAAGCGACAGAAAATTCATGCTTCCACGCAGCATGTGGGCCGTCGTCCAATGCACGCCCGCGATGGGCTGCGCTCCACACGAGATGGGGATACCACCCCAGTAGAAGTTATCGCCAACCTGGGTTGACTATGTTCCGGTGAGGCTAAATGGACTGGACTTTGTAAGCAAACTCAATCTGTCAAATTCTGATTCATGAACGCAACAGCTGGGAACTGAGGTCCAAACATTTAGCATGAACTTTGGTGGGGTCTTCTTTGCCCGTAGCCTCAGACATACAACTGCAATCACACATCGCGGTCAATCCAGTCAGGGTGCGTGAGGTGACGGAATGAAAGCGCTTAGCTCAACGCTTCATCTGCCCGGCCACTAAATACTGTGGTTCACGGTCCACAGTCTCATTGTATCCACATTGAGGGAGACAGCCATTGACTCCGTGGTTGTTGAAGCAAAGAGACCTGGGCATCAAGGCCCCTGTTCCCGTTGCTACTGCAATCCCGCGTGGAATCTTTGATGACCAAGCTGGCTAGGTCTGGCACATCTCTCCGTCGGTGCACCCGGAGGGTCTGTGGGCAAAGACATGTGGCCCAGGTAGCTCACCGCCCTGATACATAACCATCCTTCAGGGCACCCCTGATTGAGAATGGACAGCAATACACGCACCGCCGCACAGGCGGCAGGCGTCCTTTCACCCGTCGGGGGGTCGATGTACCCATCGAGACCGCCCCAGTCACCTCAAGTTAGCTGTGCAAGCATCACAGTCTGCTTGGAATTGGCTTACCCGCTATGCTCAAGCTGTGCTGAGATGTCCACCAATGATGAAAAAATGCATCTGCTCGGTCCCAGGCACTGTCCTTAGTGGAATGAAATGGATATGACATTCAAAACCACACCAACTATTCAATTTTGTTTTGACAAGCAAGTGTGGTTGGCGCATGGTTAACCAGTGGTGCCAAGCTGCAGTGCGGGCCACTCTATGCCATTGTGTTGATTCACTTTCTGGGGGATCGGCGGAACAGCATACTTCCTTGGTGACATGCTGCAACTCCATTGAGTGACCAAGCACATCGAAGTTTTCATGCGAGTACCCTTGAAGGAAGCCCATAACCTCACATAGCCCCATTACCCTCATACGAGCCTGGTATGAGCCTATATGGCGGTACCCACCTGGTAACTACACACCTGGGGATGTCCTCGAGGAGGGGGTTGCAGATATCTCTAAATCTGACACGCGGCTGCTGCAGTCGTGTCTCTTGCCGCCCCTCATTTCTGCTAACCTCATCAGGGCGGCCGCTGGCACTGCCAGAACTGCTCATACGTGGCATCAGTTGAAACGCTCGAATGAGATGCAGAGAGGCATGACCACGGGAGAGGCACTGAACTGCATCCAGCCACGTGGGTAGCAAGGAAAAGGTACAGCACCAGACCAAGCCCACATAACGCCGGCGCCACATAGGCTAATCGCCTCAAAGAGCCACATGCACAGACGATTTTAGCAGCAGAATCCCTGCAGAATCCTAAGCTCAAAAGCTGAAACCCTTGCCGCTTGGGCCTAACTTTGGACGCCGGACGTACCAGCTCGCGGCCTGACCAGAAAACAAACACCGCCCGAACCAGGAGACCACATGTTAACATGGATTTGGCTTCTTTTGGCACTTCCGCCTAGACATTACCAAGCATCGAGCTTTGTCTGCAACAGCCCGCCTTCCCGCACATCTTCGAGTAGCAACCGCTCCTCCTGCCATGCAAACACACGCCAATGTAAATCAACGAGCAGATTCACAAGCCCCGACATGCAGGCTCAAGGAGGGGTGAGACGCCATGGATGTTGAGGGTGGGTGGGGGACAGCTGCGCAGGCACAAGCAACTGCAGGGTCACTTGTCCTACAGAATCATTAGACATGTTCGCTGAGGGGGCGTTCCGGTGCTTCCTTTACTCCAATATCTTGGCTAGGACCTAGGAATCACATCCACAGCACGCAAGAAGCAGAAGAATTCCCAGGCAACCTAGCACCAACTGAAACGAAACCGCCGAAATTTCCTGCAGTCCCCTCATGTTGATCTCAAACAGTCCTCTTGGCTGCCCATCTCCTCAGGGGACGGCATGGCCCACCTGGTAGCAGCCACTGTGCCAGCTTACCACCATCACCCCCTACATCGCCACGCGTCAAGACTAATTGAGCAGTGCTTTCCAGAGGGACGGGATGCTAGTGCGTGATCGTTCCTGCCATGGTCAAAAGGTCGCAAACCTACGCGGACATCTAAGGTCGGGATCCCTAGCAGTCGTGCTCTGGCCCATGCTGCAGTTGAAGGGTTACCAGTACCGCATTTGAAGAACCTGGGAAAAATGCATGGCGCGTGCTTTGTTAGACGTGCACCGCTTGCTAGCTACGTGTCAACAGTGGTTCCCATCTCCAGTGATGACGGAGAAGCACCAAAGTCTTCCAAGGTGCTGACAGATGCGGGTGCCAGCACGAAGCAGCAGAAACCAACAGAAGTGGCTTGCTGATTCTTGTTGAGGCTGGATTGGCTGGTTAATGCTGGTTGCAGGTTCAGCTGATGCGATGCCAAGGCGAGTCATGAGTCCTCTCCAATTTGAATATGCGTATGCTGGAAGCTGAGGTCATCCATGCAAACTTGGCTTCAAATACAGCTGCGGTAGAAATCCTCCTGTTTGCAAGCTTGCAAACCTCCACGTCTTCACCAAGGCTTGTACCTTCAGCTCCTTGACGCTGCCAGCAGCATTGGGACTCGCACGGGCGCTTGCCTTCTGAAAGGATGTCGGCTTGGACCGTGCTGAGACGAGGAAGCTCCGGCAACCAATGCTTGCCACTACGACAGAAAGACACTTGAAGGCTCTCCAAAGATGTGCAGACGGCCTTGCCTGGTCCAAGTTTCTGCTTGGCCTTGGAAGGGGTAAACACGACTGCCAGGCTGCAAGTTCTTGCTCTCGCTGTGAAAACCAGCTCTTGTACATTAAGGTCAGCGACAGAAGTCGAATCGAGTCTCACGGCGCTATCGTGGTGCAATAGCTGTCCACTTGCTCAAAAGAATTCTTCGTGGCAAGAAGGGTGGTTCGTTCACAAAGCCTCTGCTCCAAAGGAACATACCCAGCTCTTTTTTTCAGGTCAGAGGATATACAGAACACATGGCTGAGGTTGTTGCCCGGCGGGCTGCGCGGGCCGCTCAGCCTCAGCAGCGCAAGGGGGCTATCACCGTTTACGGCCGACTTTTGTTCTCAAACTGCTTTCCTCAAACGAGAGGACAACCCTCAAAAAGCGTACCTGCATTGCGACTACAAGCAACATTTGGCTGCACTTGTTGTGGGCTGGCGCAAGGGGACAAAGAGCATCCCTCCTCCCCAGCCCAACTTGCAAGTCACCCGTCCCAGCCCCGGCCATTGGGCCGAACACATCCGAACACATCTGAGCTCGGAAATTCCCGCATGCGCCGGGCACCCCAATTCTTGTATGAGTACATGTCGAAGGCGCAAGCATTGTGAGGGTTATATGCATGCGCCAGACATTAACCCTTCCTATACTCTATTGCAAACATACCAACCCTCAGAGCCTACTCCAGACCGCTGCAGTCACATCAAACTTCGGCTGGCACGTGGAATCCCCAGGGCCGCCCGTCAACCAATGCAGAACGTCATCTCAAAATCTTTCCGCAAGTAAAAACCTTTGATTGCAAAGGCGGAGCATCTGACGAATCCCCACGTAAACGCTAGTCACATCATGTCTCCGCAAAGGTTGTCAGCAGGTGTCTAGGCGGCAGTTTGCGGACAAGTTCCCCTGTGAAACGTTGACATTTCATGATCGTCCGTGGGACAAGGTGAAAGTCAGTGGAAGCTTGGATGTTTGAGGCCATTTTGAATTCATCGCTTCCTCGGGTGCTTACTCAGGATGGGACGCCCACATGACCTTGTACTTGAGCAAGATCAAGCACAAAGCCTTCGGGCGCTTCTCAGCAGATGACAGCGCCGTTCCGGGTTTGCGCTTTGCACATGACGCCATACAAATGCCATGTGCGCCTGCTAAACCACGACCAAGCTTCAATTGATTCTAACTTGATTTCAATTGATTTTAGTGTGTGTTTTTTTGCCGGCGATGGAGGGGGCTTCCTCCCCCCGAGCACTGCTCCGCGCCCAAAGTGCGCATGTCTGGGGTCGGGACTCCAGAGGACCGAGACCCGAAGAATTCCCGGTCGTTACCCCTACCACTAAAACCTCCAACATCTCCACAGAACCTATTTTTTTCAAGATGGAGGCTACCGACCCGGATTTCGGGATTCTTTTTCTTTCTGTCTTTCTTTCGTTCACGCTATGGAGAAGAGCCCAAGCTCCTCCGCGGGCGTCACTGCCCAGCCCGTGTTGGGCTGTTAGGTAGGACCATACCCCTCAAGTTTCAGGATTGGGCTTGACACTGCTCAGGGTATTACTGGATATGAGAATAGCTACGCAAACGCTGCCCAACCAAAGAAACTGCGTCAACTCCTGCGGACGGTATCTCTGCATGGTGGAGGACTAGAAGGTGGCGTAGAAGGTGAACTGCTGGCTGAATTGCAATCGTGATAGATAAGGCAATATTTGGATTTGGTAGGGTGAGTGAAGTCAACCAACATGTATAGTGCACTATGCAGTTCAATCCTTGTTGTTAGCCTTGGCAGAAGGTGAACTCATGGAAAAGGATTGGTTACTCGACCTGTGGGATTGCTCTCGGTTGTGAAAATACGTTGACAAATTGGCAGGTTGCTGGGCTGTGGCACGCTTGTTGCCTAGCTTTCTCAGTTGCGCCACCATGGTTTTTAGTTTTGCTGGGGGGTAACTGCGAAAAACAGCTTATGGATGGTTGGCTACTCCCCTCTTCTTAACCATGGTGGCTTTTTGGCAACCTCTGCGCTTGTACTTGCCCAGGCAAACCAGGTTGTCACCACGTGTGTGCCGCTTCATCATTCGAGGGGTTAACTGTGAAAAACAACTTATGGAGGATGACATGTTACCCCTTGATTGGCGAAACTAGTTGGCACCGGTGTGACTGCTGGCTATCCTGTGCTTTTTTGAAGCTAAAGAGGTGATTTGGCATTATTACTACCCATCCATTTTAAGTTAGCCAGTAATGACTCAGCATTGTCTCAGTTGGCAACGTGCACTCCCCAATACCCACCATAGCTGCTGGAGCATCGGCTGCGTGGCTCTGCTGCGTGTGGGCTGCCGGTTCTTGTGTGTTGGCTGTCGCATGACGATCGTCATTCTCTGTTTGCATGGTATGGTCTGTCAGCGGCAGTGGCTTGGGCTCTGATGCCTCGGCTGCGGTGCTAGTTGTGGTTGCTTCTTGTTGTGCCGATTCTTGACTCTATTGTTATTACGTCGTTGTGGTGTGGCTCGTCAGGTGATGTTGTGTGGAAGGATGTCATGATCCTGGTTGTGAGGGTTTGTACGTGGGTGGTGAGGGATTGAGCCACCTGTAGAGCAAGCTCTGTTTCCTCCCGCGTTGGTGGTGGTAGTGGAGGTGGGCCCATGGGTTGCCTTGCTGTGGTTGTTGATGGTGGTTGGGGTTGGGAGTCGAGCTGGTACTGCAGCAAATCCCTCAACAACGGGAGGCCATGCTGAAGGGCTGTGAAAGGGGGGTTGATTGAGGGATTCTCTTCTTCTTCTATAGGCTATGCAAGACCCGGAGGTCTTGCTGGGGCGAACCCCGAGCCCGAGCGCACGTCCGATGGTCAGTGCCCAGGAGGTGGAACAGTACTCGCTAGGAACGAAGATGAGGGCTATGAAAACAAAAAGTATCTATCACCCGGTAGTTATACTCATCCTCCATTCCCAGTGACTACATTCCCTGCTCAACCGGGTTGTGATACTTCAGCCCTCCTCCCCATACATTGACGAGGTTCCTTGGGGCTTTGGCGGTTCTGGAGTGTACATCAGCTTGTTGTCACCCAACAGCTCATTACTCAACACACGTCGCCATCACACAACATAGCTCAACACACCACACCTCATTTCCCGGCTGACATACTGAGGCTGAAAGGTTCCCAGCGCACTGCACAATTGGCAGGACTCCGAAATGGTTTGCCTCATTCTCTCTCCCGCCTGTCTCTGTCACCTGGGACCATTCATCACACACCACTTGTCACTACCCTACTCATACCCTTGCCTCTTCCTGAAAAGTCCGTATCTTTCCCTGATCCCTAGGCGTTCACAAACTGTGTGAAACTCGCTTCTGTTGCCTTTCACCTATGCTTTCTCTGAGGGATTCTCTTTCTTTCTTTCGGGCTATGGGAAGGTCCAAAGGACCCTCCCGGGCTTCAATGCCCAGTCCTTGTTGGGCTGATCTGTCCAAGCTTAACCCCGCATGAGGGATTCTCTCCCTCTCTCTCTCCCTCTCTCTCCGCCGATTAGGGATTCAACGCATGAATTCTCTTGTAAAACACTACGACACGGTCATTGTAACTATGTAGACGTCAGAAGTTAATCCCAAGATCCCGCGCACACGCTACGTTGATACAACTTCCTTGGGGGCACCCACCCTCTTGGGGCAAACACTAACATAAAACGGAGATGATTTCAGCAGAATTGAATACCTGCAAAGCAACTACAAGGGCCACAGCCCCAGGGGCGAGCAACTGACTGTTGGTCGCAATTATTCTGGGCTGGCTCAAGGGGGCGCCTCCCCAACCACTCCTACTTACAAGTCGTCTGTCCGAAGCGGAGCCGCAGCCGCGAGCCCATGCCGTGATCCACATGCTGTCCTCAAACAACCAGGCATCGCTCGTTTGACAAGGGGCAATTTGCAACACACACGACACCAAATCCCACGAATCAAAACACGACAGCCTATGTCATAGCCTTTTCGATAACGCCAACAAGCATCCGACTGGACGCCGGCAGGTGTAGTTCCACATCCTGATTGTTCCATTTCTAATGCCCGGACGACCCCCCTACTTGGAGGGACAGAATCGGCGCTGGGACGCTCCATAGTGCTCGCAACGAAAGCCACACACAAGCGGCTCAGGTTTTGCGTGGGTGACTAACCGGAACTTTGCCAAGGGCACGCGGAAGCATCGTGCGACTCCTCTCCGCAAACGGCGCACTCATGCCTGAACAGGCTGCAAGGTATCTTATTCAGGGCCGATTAGAGCTCCTAGTGTGGTAACAGTTCTGGGAGACCAGCTGATGCAACTGCCCTTCAACCACAGCCAACCTTCTCCGTTCCAAACAGGCTAACGGACCCCCGGAGAATTTGCTGAATGTCTTCCGCTTGTTCTTGGGCTCGTCGTTTCCGAGGCACAGGCGGCCGTCCAGGTGGTGTTCGTGGCCGAGCTGCGTTTGACTCCTCCTTTCCGCGTGGTGGAACATATCTCTATCCACCATCGTGTCCCCAGAAGCATAGCTGACTCCTTATATCCATGCGATCCGCCCACTCGGCGTCCTGCATTGCGAGTGCCCGAAACAACTTCGAAGGCTGGTGCACGTAGAGGGCCATGAAGTTTTTGCCGTACACGATCCACGAGCGCAGATGGCCAGCAGGCATGGCGAAAGCATGGAATCATGGAAGCTGGTCTCCAAAATCTACTTCACGCACAACCCGGCCAGCTGGAAGTCCCACTCCTCTGGCCAGGCACCCTCTCAACCCGACTTTCCTTGGCGGGCCTTGACGTCCAACAGCTGCTCCTCGCTGAGGGTCCGTCGCCAAAGGAGCTACTCCGTGCTGGATCGCCCGCAGATACCACAGCACTGGGAGTGTCTCCGGCATCACCACGCAGGAAAAGCATTTTTTCTCGAGCTCGCGCCGCAATTTCTCCCGGGAACATGCCCAGTGCTTGCAGTATCTTGCAGTGAGCGGCACAACAGCCAGCGAATCTGGCAACGAACATTTTGGAGACAGTTGGGGTTGACCTGCCTTCCAGATGACAAGTTCCTTTTCAAAGCGCTCTTGGTCATGGTGTGGGCCAGCTTGCTCTGGTCTGACATTAGAGGGTTTGACCTGGCCTCGGTGTTGTTCAGCTAGGATTGCTTGGCAGGGTGGCTTGGGCAGACTAAATCGAGCTAAGGAGGAATGCCGGGATATGCCGGGTTTGCCTGCAGGGAGGACTTCCAAACTGGAGCTCCCATCCGCATGCAGCACAGCTTCGCATCATGCTGCATCAGCAGTTGCTCGAACCAGCACAGGCAATATCACTTCGCATACTGCTCTTTGCTTTACTCGGCAAATGGCGCGCATGGAAGCGATGGACTCATTGCTCAGATGATTGCTCATGAGAGTTACCTGTAATGCCAAACCATGTTTTTGTTCTTCTGGTAGATGCGGCATAGCCATAGCTTTCACAGCTGGGCCAAATGGGCCTCTCTACAGAACGCTAGGCAGGATCGGATTTGCTGCCCACTAAAGTCAAAAAATCAAACCGGGACAAGACCACCAAAGCCAAAGGCAGGACTTCACTGACACGCTGCCGGCTCCAGAGCCTCAGTTTTGCCAGGCTACAACCAGGAGCCGGCTGGTCAGGACTGCTTGGAATTGTTCCAGCTGGAATTTGAAGGCCGCGAATTTCAGCGTGTGACACATTCCCAGCGCCGACTTCTTCCGGCAGCAGCCCCGATCGGCAGACTAGGGCATCCAGGTGACCAGCAGCAATTGGTGCGAAAAATTGCGAAAACCAAATTATGGGCGCCAACCAGACAAGTGACGGCGCAGCGTGGCAAGCGCATAGTCCATAAACACCGAAAGAAGTCGTTCAGCATCCATCGCACCCACGTCTGTGAACAATTTTGCTTTCTGCATGCACGACATCAACAAATCCCAGCCAGACGCAATTCTGTGATGCAAAATGGCGTTGCGGGCAGCGGCACACGCAAGAAGAGCGAACAAGCAAGACTTTGCTGAAGTCGAACCTGATGCAAACTGAATACATGAGTACATGTAATAGGCGAAGGAAGTGTGAGCGTTACATGCACGTGCCCGCCACCAGCCCTTCCTAGGCATACCTCCAACTTGGAAAAAAGGAGAAAAACCAAGAGCTGGCAACCTTGCACGTACCGCTCAATGGTTGTCTCCATAAGTCCCAGGCCGAAGGGAAGGTGGACTCCTCACCAGCTGCAGAGGAGCTGCGTCACTGTCCGTTCTGTCACTCTTCTGTCTAGTCGAGTCATGGCACGTCCAACTCTTGCCGAGACCACATGCGCGCCGATTCGGACTCCCAGTAGTTTTTAGCTTCTGGCCGGAGAAAAACACACGAGCAGTGTTGTGGTTGAACCGGGGTGGATTCTGTTCCTTGCCAATAAGACTAAAAGCCAAGAGCAAAAACCATCTTACGTTACTGTAGACTCTAGATGGAGATCAGAAGTACCCCCATGCATACACAATACGCACATGGCTAGCTTCCACTGGCACAGCAAGAACGACTTCCTTCGCAGCTCGCTGGCATTTTGGAGGTGACCTGGCAGCGACAGTGACAGAAGGCCGTAAATCTCATCAGGGCCATTTAGCTGGCAAGACTTCTGGATTCTAGATTCTAGATCCTGAAGCCCCCTTGTCAGAGCTCGCCATGCGGCAAGCTGACGAGTGCAAACTGCTGCACTTTGCACTTATATGAACACATGAAAATCTCCGTCACCCAAGCCCCGCATCATAGCCATAACACTTGGCCAGCAAATACATGCAAGCAAGCAGCTCAACTCCCTGATCAGTCCCCGGCGTGCTAGCACCTTAGCGACTGCAGCTTACAGCCAGCATCAGCCAACAGGCCACAAGCTAGCATTCAGCTGCATGCTGGTACAAAGATTCCGACGCTTCCTGCTTGTCATTGCAACCTGCCAGAAAACATCACGGATCACTTCTTGCCAATGCTATGGACTGTTCATACTTCTGTGGGCAGGCCTTCTCAGGTGTTTCAAGTCCTGACTTCAGGAGTCAGAATCAAGCGACCAAGCAGAGAAAGTTGCATCCATGAACCCTTGTGCTGGCCTTGTGCTCGGGCAAAAGATCGCAATCTTTGCGCGCCACCCCTGCAAATCAAGGGCCGCATTATGTGTAATCTTGTCAGTCCCTCGCAACCGGCCCTTGAAACCCTGATTGTAGGTTTCGTACTAGGGGAAATTTACTGGATTTTCCCGGATCTAGATTCTGAATTATGTCCTGACTTGGTCTACCATGATTCGGTTCCACTACCGAAAAGAAAGCCACCTCAAATCTACACGTCTCTGATTGCGACGTTGCACCCTGAGCAGCCAAGCCCAAGGCAAAGTGGTTTCTGCAGGCGGCAGGCCACCGCTACCACCTCATGCAGTGCAATTTGTCCGACGGAAGCTGCCCTGCATTCGAGATAATGCCAATCGGAAAGTGCCCGACGTTTTTCTTTTAAATCACAAGTTTGCGCCACATGGCACTTCTGGAACATGCCGACGGCGCGTGAGTAGCTGCAGCGTCGACCCAGCTCTAAGAGACTGCCGGGCTAACAAACACACAGAACTTGAGCACTGAAAGTAAAGGAGATGATGTCAAGCACGCCAGTTTTAGATAAGGACTGCCGTATAAACCTGAAAAACACCCGGTCAGCTTTGCGCCGTGCGGTCAAGTGACAGGCATGGGTAGAGCGGAGGAAAATGCCACGCCGACGCATTAACAAAGACTTCACCAGTCTAATGAGCCCTTCACCATTCGGGCTCGCAAATGCATTGAGTGACACGGACTTTGCAATCTACCCACCAACACAGATCACTTCCAGCACTGAGTTGCTGTGAGGACAGCGACCCCTGCAGGGTGCCAGACCTTCAAATCTTTCAAGCTGAAACAGCCACGCTTCTAGGGTTCCGAAACTATCTGCGGCCGGAAGCACTCAACAGCCGCTCTCATGTTGTTGGCCGATGGCTGGCTTAGATTCAGCTGTTCACACGCCAGCATGAGACACCGCACAAACGCATCGAAGTGGTTGTGGGTGATGCGGAGATGCTGGTGAACGCTTATGAGCTGCAGCTGCCTTCGACCATCTGGCTCTAGGCCAGAACGCAGTACCTTCTTCCAGAAGCGAGTCTGGAACATCATGACTTGGGGCCTAGAGCCCGTGAAAAATACATTGATGGAGGGCTCCTCGCTGATGTTGTGGTACCAATTCTCAATCAACTTGGTCAAGCCCTTCTCGCCTTCAAGCTCGTCAATCAATCCTTGAAGCCTGCCCCAATCAACCTCGGGCTTGTCTTCGTTAGTTCTGTCTTCCTCCGCATCCTCATCTGACACCTTCTGGTTCGCAAGTGGAGAGACGATGGACGAAACCAAAGTCTGAAAGCAGGTCTGCAGTTTTTCTGCGACCTCTGGTGGCAAGATATGTGCCACCATGCTCTTGTTGAAGCAACTTAACCACTTCTCGCAATGCTCTGGAAACAAGTGTAGATTGCCATGGGCACGTTGGAGGCGATCCTTGTCTACTTGAGGGAGATGGTTGCCTGCCGCCGCCGTGGCCAAAAGGTGCTGAATCTGGGTCCGGCACGGTAATGAGTCCATGTTCTGGAGGAAGGGAACCAGGATGGAAGACGACGCGGCCTCATCACAAGTTGCAAAATAAAATGCATACCCTACAGGGCCACAGGATACAGGAGCACTTTAAACCTCTGCAGGCCTCCCGCTCCATGTGGATCAGAATCTTCTCGATCTCTTCAGATCCGCCAACTCTGTCCAGAAGTGGGGCACTGCCATCCACCATCCGCCGTGCGAAGGGGCAGGCCCGACCACTTGACGCTGTATTCCCAGACACCGGGCACTGGCTGGCCCGGGAGGTGAGGACCACATGCTGCCTCAAGCTCTCCAACTGTGCAGGTGCCAGATCTGCAGCCTCCGGATCCTCCCCGCCCAAGGCAGTCCGGACATGATCTAGGAACACGTCGAAGTGGTAGTCAGTGATCCGGAAAAGCCGGTGCTGTTGCTTCAGACTGGAAGTGGGCGACAGGGGGGCCGGGGCCGAGCCGACTGAGGAGAAGGATGCTGGGCTCGCTGGGCCTGTTGGGGCCGGAGTGTGATGGGCTGTACTTGTGGCAGTACTAAGACCGCTGGGAGTGACGGTTGGCAGCGAACCTCCCATAGCGCAGCCGAGGTATGTGGCTTTTCGGTCCTTGCACGCGGGATCGGTGTTGCGGAAGAAAACTGAGACTCGCAGGTCCGAAGCAATCGCATCAAACAGCTTCCCTGCACACCTCTGCATGGCTGACATCACGCGGCCCTTCCGCGCATTGCGTGCAACCCTTTGCTTGCTGGAGTCGGTGTTTGAGTTCAGCATGCCTTCGACTGCTTGGAGCCTGGAGCTTCGCAAAGTGCTGCCACAAAGCACCTCTGTTCGAAAGCCCTCCAAAGACCGAATGTTGCTGTTAGCAACTGCTGCAGGGTGCACTGGCCATGGGAACATTGCCCGAAGCACTTTGTCCAACTGCGAAATGAAGGCACTGTACCGGGCATCGGTCAAGTATAGGTCCTGGTGGGCGCTGCGGAGCTTGCTGGAGAAGGATGCGCCCGCAGGGGGCGTGCCTCCGTTCATGATCAGCTTGAAGATGGACTGCAGGCAGCTTGGCATTCTTGGGTTCTCTGCAAAGAATTGCAGGTACGAGTCAGCCTTGCATAAATCCAGCAGCGTTTTCTGGAACCACACAACGTCATGCGCCATGCTAGGTGGCTGCACAAGTCTGGCATTGCGGGCTCGATTGAGCACCAACTCGCCAGAATGCTCCATCAGAACTTGCAGATCCTTGGCATCATTGTCATCCAAGCCTCAGAGCAAGGACCCTCAAATGTATCAGCTTGGGCACCATTGGTCTATTCAATGAATGTGCTACAGGCCTGTCTCCGTGAGGACTTGCCGGACATTTTCACAGAACAGCGTCACGGCCCCAATCTCCTGTTGAAAGAGCGACTGCTCTCCGGAGATCACGACCTCCATGGCTGCATCGATAGTGCCTTGCCAGAGCGTCCTGGCTGTTGGCAAGATTCGAAGGATCTAAACTCAAATCAAGAAAGAGAGCGTGAGCATGGCTAGAGGACGTGTGGAGTCAAAAGGGACGTCCTCGAGAATTGCTGTAGAATTGTCAAGGTGGCCATCTCGCTCCTCTTCTCAGCCTCATTCAAACAGGCCTCCCGGGACAGAGGAGCACGGAGAGCTCAGCTTTTTCCAAACAAAACAAAAGGGTGAACGTGCGTGCCTCCAGTCTTGCGTCCTGCGTCAGCAGGTCTGAGAGCGCTTGGGCAAAGTCTTCAGGCGCAATGCCCAAGGCACTCATCAGCCACACGATCTCCTGCAGCCAAGTGGACTTGCCGTGCCAGAGTGGCATTTTATCATGATACTATCTAGCCACTGGCCAGCTCTGCGATCAATGGCGTCTCTAAATCCAATCGTCATTTGCCCTTCCTGACCTGTGGGGACTCACAGCCCAAGTTCTAGCCAGCCGTTGGCGAGGGAGGGATTCAACTCGTGCGTGAGATGTGGCAAAGGATGTGACTTGCGTGCTTCGTGAGACCTTCCACCATAAGAAAGGGAGGTTTAAGGAGAACGATTTTTTCCGTAGTCTGGAGTTTGTTGTATCCCAAGCCCTGCTCCTTTCTTAAAGCTAACCAAATCCCCGCTTCGCAGGCCTCGTCAAACCCCCGTCTCCTGTGTTCCAAGTCCAACGCTTCACAATCCTTACAATCCTTACAGCGCTTCTTACAGGTCTCCTGAGGGCAGCGGTCTGTCTGTGCAGCTGCCAGGCGAGCTCGGTGGCCGGCTGTGATGGGGAGTCGGAGCTTCTCGATGCAGGCCTTCACACAAAGATGGTCATAGCCTTCTGGGGAATGCTTCTTGTATTCATGTGTCTTCATGGTAGTGCAATCAGTGCGGCAATGGCGACACTGAGACACTAATAGACCTGAGCTTTTGAAATCCGTCCTAAGGCTAATTTAGCATAGGTGGTATACGGGTGGTATCACCGCAAGTCGAGGAGGCCTGAATTTCGGCCATGGAAGAGTCACCTGGCCACACGTCGCAGGACTTGTGCAATGTCGGCATGCATGCAGTAAACGGATCGGAAAACCAAGTCGCCTCGCGACCCCCACGTTCGAAACGCTTCAAGCAGGGCATCTGCAAAGTCTGTGAACAGGAAGTCCGACACGCCCAAGTTCCAGTGAACCGTCGACAACATGTCCAGATCCACCTTCCCCGAGTCTTCCAGCAGCTCCGTCAAGAAGGAACCTATTGTGGACATGCGAGTTGCAATCTTACAATTACTTCAACGGCATCGCCAGACCACATGCTACACTCTCTCTTAGTACGCACGCAAGCCCAGATCAATTGGGTCCGAGGAAGACCTGTGTGCTCCACTTGCTATCTGCTTCCCGAAAAGATGCAGTCTCGGCACTTATACCAGCCCGAATCCGTCCCATTTTCCTTAGACTCTCATAGCAGCCCATCAGCAATACGCAGACATGCAATTGACAAGCAGATCGCAAACTACTCCGATTCTTGCCATAAGGGAAAGCATATTTCAAAGAATCAGCAGAACTCTCGCCAAGAAAAGATGTCTGCAGCAAGCTTCAAAGGGCAGGCCAAAAAGAATCGTCCAAACTCTGGGCGGGGCAACAACCA
Source organism: Symbiodinium pilosum (assembly GCA_905231905.1). Taxonomy (NCBI): domain Eukaryota; class Dinophyceae; order Suessiales; family Symbiodiniaceae; genus Symbiodinium; species Symbiodinium pilosum. The sequence goes on from CAJNIZ010020768.1 coordinate 47,802, forward strand.
GTCGTACACCGTGCCCACCACCTTCACCACCGTTTGAGAGCCACCTGACGTGTGGAAAACATGTTCAAAACAGCTGTGTTCACCCTTAGCCCGGCCTATGCGCTCCACCAGAGGCTGCACAGGTCGAGTGTTTTGTTCGTTCTCTGGACCAATCCAATCCTGCAGAGACCTTGGGCAGAGCGCCATCAGCTCAGCAACAGCAGCAGCGAGCCATGGCAAGATGATCAAAACAGACGGAAAGATGCCAACACCAAGCAAACAAAACACACAACAGAGCAGAAAAAGTAGCCGCAAAGCAAGCCGACAGGCGAGTGCGACCACGGGCGGCCATGTACTAGGATTAGCCCGGCAGCAGTTTGGAAGACTAGTGACACCCAGCGGGGCTTATGGTGCACGTTGAGATAATGAGTTCATTTGCGCACTCGTATGTTCCAGGCTGGTTGTGATCAGTGTATAACGTGAAAAACTTCGCTGGTAACATACTGCGCCAGTTCTATCCAGGGACAGGTCTGACAGCGTCTCTTCGCCCTCACCGCTGCCCCCACTCTTGGGATAGGAATACCTCAGTTCTTCAGAAATGGGCCCTCTCCATGTTGAATGCACGGCTTAAGGTATAGGATCCAAGGTACTGGGACTGCGTCCAAGAGGAGCGCTCATCATCGTCATTCTCACCGCGATGCTTCTTCGCCTTGGGAAGTGGACCAGCCTTGGCGGAGAAGGCCTCCAAGGCCCCAATGTCCCGCACAGACATGCGGGCTTTCGGGTTCTCGCGGAAGACCCCCCGCATCGTCTTGACGAGGTCATTGCGATGCATGCCTTGCATATCTTTACCTGCGTAGGATAAGACGAGCTGGTGCACGTAGTCGGTGCACAAGAGCAGGCATTGTTGCGCGATATGCTCAAAGTTGTTTTCATCATCAGAAGTGAGCCCGATGATGCCTCGGAGCAGAACCCAATGAGACAGCTGGCATGTCCAGGAAGGAGAGCACCCCTCCATCTACTTGGCCCTGGCTCGGGTAGCACAACCGGTTGACTAAAGGCTGCCACCCTCTGGAATTTCATGCCCATCCTGCCTACAGACGTATGCTTTGAAGAAACTCCAATCCCAAATCAATAGCCAGAACATGCTCGATGCCAAAACTTACTGCCGACACTCATGCTTGGATATAAGCTGCTCTCCACTGTGCCCAGGCCGCACAGTAGCTCCACCAGGCAAACAGCTATACTCCTTGGGTTCTCGTCGCTGACGCTGGGGCTGTGCGGAAAGATGCAAAAAGCCATGCATCAAGAAAAATGCTCTGTAGCGCATGCCGATGAGTGGTCCACGACTCTCTGTTGACAGCTTGCATGGTAGCCTGAAAAGTAATCGCCAACACGAAATGGACATATACTGTAACTATTTAGCTGCCCAGGCTCCACGTATCTGCCACCGTGCCATCATAGCCCTTCGTCGGGCTGCACATCATCACCTGCAACAGTCACTCTGCAGCATGTATCAGACGTATTGGAACTGAACAGTAACAACAGTAAGAGGCCTCGGGCGCAGCAAAAGGCACCGTGCCGCAGGAGTCGTGTAGCTCTTGCCCCGGTGCGACTTGCACTGCTAGCCCGAAGTCCACCATGGTCACACGGCTGTTTGCATCGATCATCATATTCTTGAACTTCAGGTCACGATGGCACACATGAGCGGCGTGACAATGGGCAATAGCCTTCAGAATATCGCCGAAAATGCTCTGTACCTGCACGCACACGAACCCACACATCCCGAATATCCTTGCATTGCAATCTGCATTACGTCACAGAATGTCGGCTTGCTTCGCTATCGTTCGCGCCTCCTGAAATGGCAGCATGACCACATTGCGAGCTGAGCCCGACTGCCGAAGCTGCAGATAGGTGTGGAGCGTGTACTCCCCAAGAAACTCCATAACAATGTAGAGGTTGTTCCTCTGGCTTGAAGGTGTGCCTAAACCATGCCACAGCCTAAACAGGAACAAATCAAATGAAGCAAATCACCATCCCATGCTGGAGCCCTATGCACCAAACCGACAGTACAGAAATAGCAGCGAGTTCTCCGTGTGCAAAGGTGCATCACATCTGATGCCCCAGAGGACGTGTACTATCAGAGGCTGATATCAGAGGCTGTGGTGAAATTGAAAGGCGCATCGAAAGCATGGTGGGGTCTAACACGTTGGCCAAGGTTCGCGCTATGCAGGCACAACAAAATCTGCAGCACGTTCGGATGGTCAAGCACCCCCATAAGAATGCTGAGTTCCCGTTCTACCTTGGCAAGGTCGAAAATGTTCTTGATGGAAGCCTTCTTGATGGCCTTCACCGCCACATCCCCAAGCCTGGGGTGTCGTCCAAGAAAAACACTTCCAAAGGCACCGGACCCAATCACGCGAATGAATGAACAGTCACCGACGCCATCTTCGCGCTCGTCTAGGTCTGCATCTTCTTGAGGAATGTGAGGGAAGACTGTCTGCGGAGCTTTCCATACAATCTTTCGAAGAGCAATTTGGTAATGCCTCTGCCAACGCTGCTCCTGTGCCCTAGCCAGCTTTGCCTGGGCACTCTCAATGGCTTCAGCAATCCTCTCGTGCCATGCCTCTGTGCCTTGAATAGCTGTCTGCAGGTGTCGGAATGTCACCGGATGTGTCGGGCACGAGAAGAGCACGCAGTCTGCTCCAGCTCCAAGCACCGCGCTCTGCAATGCAGAAGTGGAAGCTGCATCTCTGTCAGGTCCACCCGGAATAGGGGACAGGAGCACAGCAACAACAGCAACAGCTGACCCGTTGGATGCCAGCTCTTTACACGCAGACAACAAGTCCTGCGCATTGTCCGAGTTAGCCGGCCACTCCATGAGGTCTGCCAAGAGGACACAGGCGCGGAATCCACTCAGATCAGCTTGTGACAGGTGCCCGTTGCTCAGCGTGCTGAGGTGGAGCAAGTGTGGCAGTACGCGAGAAGCGCGGAAGGCATCGATGCCCCCACTACCTGCTAAGATAAAGCAGCACACACCATCTCCACGCCACCGCATCCCCCTGATCTGGTGGTCAAACGGCATTTGTTCTAGACCCTGCAGCACACTGCCAGGTCTCGCGCTTCCTGTATTTGGCGCATGCTGGAAGCTAGCTGCCTTCAGGCCGCGCCGAGCAGGATTGCCGGAGTGGGACGAGAAGCCAAAAGAGTCACGCTGGACCCCGGTACCTAATCCTGCACCCAGGTCCACCTGACAGTCAATGACATGCAAATGACAAACGCAATACACTCAGAGCAAGTTACCTGTGAAATTGAGCAGTTTAGGGCAGAATCCAGGCCTCCAGCGACGAACTAAAATCCAGATCTAAGTCAGCCGGCTCTGGATCCAGCCTACCACGCTGGTTTCGCAAACGGGCGCCAAAGCCGGAGAAGGAGTGCAAGTGGCCGTATCCATTGCCCCTACCAAACGAGGCCATGCCTCCAACCTACCACTGCATCTCAGCCCTTTGGCTGATGGTAACAAGTTGACTTTCTAAAGCGCCTGAGAATTGAGCAGTGAAAAAGGTGCAGCAGCTCTGCTTCAGCATATGCTTGTCTCTTCCATCTGTCACCGCTGAGCACCTGCTGTTCTGGGGGTGCTGCGGGAGGGAGTAGTTTCTTCACGGCCTCAGCATTTTCCAACCCCAGCACAGCAGCATAGCCAGCATGCTGCAGGCCAGATGCGCAAAGACAGGACCAAGACAGTGTGGCACCAACAGCAGCATAGCAGCATAGCTTTTTGAATCTCTCGTAGTTGTGTTTCTGGCATCAAGGAGGTGAAGCCAAGAACCGCAGGACCGCCAAAACGTCATCATCCTCTTCTGGTCCTGGAGTGGCAAGCATCTCAGGAATGTCCGGTGATCCAGGTTCCATGGCTGGGGTCGCCACCGCAAGGCGGAAAGGTGTTGGGGGTGGGACCATGGGCAAGCCAGTGGCTCCCTCCTCTTCTGCAGCGTCTTGGCTTTCAGTCTTGGCCTCTTTCGTAGGGCTGCGCCAAACCAGAGGGGCTGTGTTGAGATCTGCACTTGGGTCGAAAGGAGAGCCGTCTCCGTCTCCCATCCGAACGGGCAGCAGCTCCTCAACCACGGCCTCCTTCATGGCCTGCTTTTGGACTTCCCTGCGCTGTTTTTGGACCTCATCTGGTGCCAAGGCGCTGGAGTCCATCCCCGCCAGCTCCTCAGCCTTGAGATCTCCTGCTAGGATCTTTGCCCGCAGCTCGGCATTCCCTGGCAAGGCCAAGTTTGCTCGGAGCATTCGCGCGTGCTGCCGGTACTCCGAAGTGTTGCTGGCACCGTAGCGGCCCCAAAGCGCACTCTCTACCTCAGCTGCAACCAAGTTATTTGGAAGCTGCGCAGGGGATGCCGGGAATGGTGATGCAGGTGATGTGCCACGGCCCTGCAGGCCACTGGCGATGAGCTCTAAGACCTTTCCCCGCAGGGCCTTGTGGGTCTGCTCCTGTGCGGCAGGCTTCGGCTGCCGCTTCCACCGGCGGCACAACTCTAAAGTGGGACCCCTCAGTTCAGCAGCGACAGCGCTGCGATCCTTGCTACACCATTTGTGAAGCTGGTCGAAGGGCTTTCCTAAGGCTTGTCGGTGCTCCCAGAGCGAAGCACGACCCAAGGGCAGGGCCTTCAGGCATGTCAGGCACGCCAATGCCAACATGCTTGCTTCTTGATGTAATCCCGGGGCTTCAAGTCGCGCAACCGCCTCCTTCAACACGAGGCCAAGGAGGGTCAAGCCTTGTGGGTGTGCCACAAAAGCTATGCGGCATGACCTGGTGGATCTTCCGATACAGCCAACAAACAGGGCCGCGCACCGCCAGTACCTTGTGCCACCCCATGCTGGGCCTTGCTCTAACACCTCTGCAAGCAATTTGGGCAGATCCTCTTCCTCTACCCTGAAGGCATTGGAGGAGAACTGACCTGCAAAAGTCTGTCGAGCAACCTCCTCTGGTGGATCCGAAGGCTCATCAAGCAGGCCACTCTCAATGAGGTCATCCAACTCCTCCTCTTGCGTCTTTGCCCGTGACAGATCCGGTTTGTGTCGTTTGGACGACTCCTCTGCTGCCAGTACATCTGACGCCAGGCGCTTTGATGGATCGCCATCATCCGCCATGCTTGCCAGGAGGGCCTTCTACAACTCGAATTAAGGCTGGGTAAACAGTCAATGCGGTAGGGTTCCTGATTGAATGCTTCTTGTTTGTACATTTCATATTTTGCAAAGATTGCAGGGGTCACACTTTCCTTCGAGAGCTCAAGTGGGAGGGAGGTTTGAAAGCGTCATCTACACTGGCTGATCGCGAACCCTCGAAATGTTCAACGTGTCATGGTTTCAAGTACAGCATGTCTAGCTTGAGCTGGCCAAGCTAACATCTGAAAGGAGCAAAAGACGACGGCTGCATTGCACTTAGACCGAGGAGACCACGAGCCCGCACCATCTCAAGCCATGCCCTGACAGATTCAGCAGTCCCCAACCCAGCAACTGCATAGAACTTCAACAATCAAACAAAGACCGAACGGTCAAGCCGTTTGCCTTGTAAGGGTGGGCTTCTGAGCCTCGTTGGCATGCCCGGTGTCCCTGCAGCAACTTTTTGCTACTGTAGGGTCCAAAGAACGACAACCTGCACTGACGTTCAAAATAATTCAAACAACCCGACGTCACTTTCTCTGCAAGAAGAAGGGCAACCCCTCTCATTTGGCATCATCCTGATGGCCTGAGATGCAACAAGCGTACACAAGCGCCACCGCTGTTGCCCAAGCTATTGCTGCCGCTTCTTCATGTGCCCCTACGTTGCTACTACGCGCTTCGTGCTACTACCATCACTTTACTGATCATGTTGCCCCCTAAGTTTGGCAGACGAGGCTCGAGTGCACAGCTCCCCCTGGGGAGAAAAAGCGCTGGAGCAGGCCCAGGCGCAAGCCGACAGCCAAGAAGTGCAAACCTATGCAAGCCAACAGAATGAGCCAAACATCCTCCAATTACTCATGATCATGGCAATCGGAGTGTTGAGAATTTAGTTGGCAGAGGAGTAGTCATGATGACAAGCGATCTTAGTATACGCGTCTTGCCCTGCCTGCAATCGGCATGCATCCATCTCTTGACAAACTCTCCAGCTCCTGCATCTTGTATGCAGTCGCGACAAGTTGAAAAACAGGATCAACTGAAGTTGCTCCTGCAAGAGTTGGTCCAATGGAACACGGCGTACTGCAATCCGCTCCATTTCTTCCAACTGCTGCTTCGGCGACTGGTTCTCCTTATAAGTATGCCACAGCCACAACAGAAACAGATGTTGTCCTAGTTAGCTGCAGACAAACATGAGGACCTATACGGCTTGCGAAATCTTGGTAGAGCAGCTGGGCGGTCTAAGTCCACCTCAACAACCACGAGCCTGATCATCTCGTCACAAAGCCCTGGCGACATGGTGAGAACGCCCGAGCATTCCGCGATCGTGCCGATGTAACCCGTCTCCTCTTTGAGCTCACGCAAAGCTGCCTGACTGGCAGTCTCAAAAAGATGCTGAAAGGGCCCACACCTACCCAGCCTGCTCTGCTGTCTCGCCCTCGTCCACAAGGCCCGCCGGAAGCTCAATCGTGGGACAATCCACCGGCGGCCGGAACTGAAGCGATACTGCATTGCACTCAACAGGGTGGGCTGCGCATGAGAGCCTTCTGGCCTGTTGAACCAACAGAGTCTCGGCTCGCCCGGGGTTGGCCGAGGATCGCAATAACGCCAGAATGGCTACAGCATCAACCCCGGAGGTGGCCAGGGATGCACGGCGAGTGGTCCGGGACACGCTGTCCCAACGGCGATCCCGGCCGGTCTCATCGCCTTGGTGATGACCAGATACTGTGAGGCAAAGGTTGGTATGGCTCCTGCAATGAATGTTCCCTTTCTTGTACTGTGCATCCGGACATCTGCCTTTGGGCATGATCCCTTAAACAGCCAAGCTTTTGTCTGGCAGGGGACGGTACGTCAAGGTCTGCAATTTCAGCCAACGAGTTGATGCGACTTCCTGCAAAACGATCTGAAGGCCCAGCCATGCAGCGGCATCTGCAGGGCCATGTAGCTACGACAAGTTTTGCATCTAAGAAGCTGCTGATCTGCTACCGCCCTCGTCTGAGGTCCGTCCAAGTTTGACATCTTTGATTTGCTCTTCGAAAATGGACTCTCCTGCGTCCGGGAGTGGTCCACCCTTGCTGGCTGCAGTGCGTCCGGCGCGCCGGCCTCAGACAGCATGGCACCAACATGGCATGCCAGCTTGCGAAAGGCTGTTCTGGTGCGAGGCAGCGGCGCACGCGCAGCCATCTCGATGCTGCAGGCCAAACCCGGCAGCACTTCCAGCAGCTGCAGTGAATGCGCGCCATGACCGCCAGGAGTATCCTACACACCTCATCTAGTATGACTTCGAACTTTGTTGTTCTCACAGCCATGTTATCATGCTCTGGCCGGGGTGCCATACACCATCTGGCTTGTTGTAACACATATCACATGTCCGTCAAATGCCAAAGCTGCACAGATTTTACGCCTAAGGTCACGCACTGCACACAGGGAGACGCATGGCGATGCCAGCCAACGAGCCTGCTTTGCCGTATGGTCTGCGAACTGGCCTGAACATCAGCAGGAAGAGCAAAGTTGAGCCATGTTCAAACATGACCGGCATGACGAGTCGTTCTGGACGGGCAGCGAAGGCCGGAAAGGCTAGTGCACCCAAAGTTCCTCAAATATTTGAATTGAAATGAGGGGGCGTTACAACCTCAACAAAAAAAAAAAACATACTCGCCATAACAAGGCTTTTGCTCACCACAGCCTGCAACATGCCCGGTTTTCACGGGCCCAAAATCCCAAAATATTCACCCCCAGCTGCTGCCCCCATCAGAGCGACTTTCAAGGGCCCAAACTCTTAAAATGCATCAAGATGTGTGCTCCCAGCTGCTCCCCCAATCAAAGCCCAGATCGCTTGGGAGCACGCGTTTTGGCACTTTCGAGGGCCCAAAATCCCAAAACTTCTATTCATCTTGCCTTCAGGCTCTTGTCTGCACGCCCTGAAGCCACATGTTGCCTGCAGTCCTTCTACAGGCTAGTTGCAGAGACCCAAGTACATGTTCCGAATTTTGCCGGGGCGAGAAGCAACCTGTCTCAACGAGAAAAAACGCGTCATGGTACCAGCACGCTATTGAAATTGAAATGCGCCTCCTTGTTATCACTGGGCGGCCTGTACTCAAGGGCCACACAACTGCAAGCCAAAGCTGGTTCCAACAGGCCTCTGAACAGAGCTAGATGGGTTCTCACCTGCAGGCAGCACGTGCTCATGGCGCAGAAAGCCTGTTTGCGAGGATGCCTGTGGTCTGCGGAGTGCTGACTCTCCAGCTTGCAGGCATGGCTGGCACAGCCCTTGACGCCGGCCTCAGCTGCGCGCACTTCAGGTGAACTCACACCAGCATGGTCATCATGATGTCTGCCGCCGCTCCCTAGGCTGAGCTTGGAAGGCGATACCCTGCATGCTGCCTCGTCCCATCCTCCTGCGCTTCCCAAAGCCGCAGCGCCTCGGCGATTACCTTGGCACCAAAAAAGAGTATGTTTGCCGTCAAGCAGACTTCGTGCGCCAAGGAGTTGAGTGGGCTACCTCCCGCGGAAAGTGAATGCCACGCGCTTGGACCGGCTGGCCTTTTGCAAGTCGATGCCTGTGCCAAAGGTGAACCTAATGGGGCTTGGGGGCAAAACGCCAGGCCTCATCTCTGCAGCTGCACTCCTCCCTCTCTGCGTAAGAAATTTGCACAGAAAATGTACCTCAAGCTCTTGCTTTGCAATGCGCATCGAAATCGCTGACCCGGCCTGCCCATCTGCAGACTGCAACAGCTCCGCCAAGCACCGGGACGCCTTGTTGAGACAAGAAATCACACAAAACACATAGCTTTCCACCCTGACCTGCCGTCCACAGGCACATACCCGTCTTTTGACAATTAGATAAAACCAAGGCAGTTGCCCCTGACCTGAGACCAATGCTTTCAATTTGACAGTTCCAAATTCACCTTAAAACGCCAAGTCAATAATCTTCAACTGCAGGGGTGATCCAGCAAAGACTGCAACCCGTCGGCCTCAGGCTCCGATTAATTTTCAACTTCGGATTATCAAGAACAGTTTGATGAGCTCACTGCTGGCACATGAAGCATTGACAAAATCTGAAGTTGAAATCTGGTGTTGAACTCAAAGACTCCCCGCTTTTGGATTCTGCGTTCATGCTGCAGGATCGAGAAACGGTGAGCTGCTGAGGCCCCGCATTTTGCGGATAGGTCGCGTGGTCACCAACTACTGGCCAAACTAGACTCAGTACAAGTAGCATTCAGTGTGTAAGCTTTGACCTGGCCAAGCCCCTTGCCTTGCGGGAGGCACTGGAAGAGGCCTGGTCCATGGCTCCAGGAGGAGCTCCTGACAGGACAAGGTAATTGTTGGAGGGGTAACATGGTACTATGTACGTAGAGTATGCAGAACATGGCCTGTGCTTCTTGGGGACGACTGAGGCATCCCGTCCCGCAAAAGGCTAACGGATGAAAGGCCAAATGCATGCAACGCGGGGGTGGCAGACTTCAAGCAAGCTCCATCGAATACAAGACTTCTTGGCACAACGAGGTTTTCGACAAATAGGAAGCCACTCTCCGCTGCTCATTTAAGCACCGTCTGTGGCACCGTCTTGCTGCCATCTCATGCAGCTGCAGCCTCTAGCTCAAGGCAAGTAGAAGCAGGGTGCCACATTTCCAGCGGGAATGATTTCATCTGCCCTTTAAAACTGGCCCGCTCAACCCGATCAAAATCAATTCATCCCCACGATTCCAGCACATAGAAACAAATAATTACTCAAACGTGTCAACACGCTGTCAACGCTTGCCGAGGCCCAGGCGCCGCGGCTGCGACTCCGCCTCCTCCGGCCTAACCATCTTAGGAAGGACAGCATCAACGGAAAACGGCCAAAAACCCGTAGGGCCTCAAGGGTAAAAGGGGCAAGCACCTTACCGCATAAGAAAAGGTTGAGGCAGGCTCAGGATTTCGTGTGTCATGCTGTAACCCTCTTCTTTGAAGCAGACCGTCTTTGTCCGTCTGGTCTGAGGAAGGACGCATCCATGCCAATGTCATGCATAAAAAGCATTGCCAAGCAGAAGTCCGACAATTTCCAACATTCTCTGGGGCTCATGCTTCGACTTCTGCCGCGCCTCTCCTGCAAAGCCGCCACTCACTGGGTGCTTAGTCGATATTGGCCAAAATCATCCTGCCGGCCTGGCGATCAACACCTTTCAGCAAAAGGCATACGATCGCTGAATTGCCGGATGAAAGCTAGCCTCCGTCCCCATGCGGACGATCACCGCGATCGCGATCGCGGTCTCGCTCACCACGTTCTCCACGCTCCCGGTCTCCACGCTCCCGGTCTCCACGCTCCCGATTGCGATCACGGTCGCCCCGCTCGCCGCGGTCGACGCGCTCACCACGGTCGCGGTCGCGGTCGCGGCCACGATCTGGCCTGGCAATTTGGATGGATTAAAGCGTCCAAGCTCGCAAGGCTGATCCAGGAGATGCGCACTTTTTTGCGCCTGCAAACTGCTTCGCCTTGTCTGACTCGTTAGGCAGTCAAGGCACCAAACGATCTCAAGCAATATTCTCAGGCGCAGCGCTGGCACTTGTTCAAAGGTTCACGTCAAGCAATGCAAGAACAGGGCATTGAATCAGGCAGCTGCGGTTAACAAAGTCCAAAAAGCATCGTCAATGTCGTGCGTGGCTTGTGCACGGCCGCTCCTGCCACATTACGTTCGATGTGAGAGGGAGCAGATCATGAAACTCTTACCGGATACAGACATTGCAAATCCGGGCACCTCAAGCTTTCCAAATGTTCTGCGTGTCGGTTTGCCGCTTGTTTCTCGAAGGGCCTCAATGTCCAGCAACCCAAGCAAGCAAAGCGCAATAGCGGGAAAGCAAAGAATCAACTGCTGAACAACCAGCAAGCACAAGTTAGAGTGGGTTGTCATTTCAGGATGAGGATCGAAGAATTGGACCCATCGTACACATAGATCTTACCTGGCGCGTCCAGCACAAAGCTGTCTGCATCCGTGACCATATCCTGGCGGCCAGAACGCACGTCATGAGCTAAAGCAGCAAAAGTGACAGGCATCACGTATATGATCAGCTGCCAAGGTCCTTCTTTACCGGCACCTGGATGACTGAAGTTTTTCCTTTCACCTTCCTGATCTGATACAGTTTTGTGTCGTGCCCCTCAGGAACCACATGCCTGAAGCCACTGTCCACTCCGCCATCCAGGTATGTCAGGGAACCAGAAAAAAGTGCTGCAAAGGCGGGGGATTCCTTGCCCATCTCCTCACGAACCTGCTTCGGCTCACCACCGAAGAAATCATCAAGCTCGACTGTCTTGTAGGCTGCCGTCCCTTTCTCATCAGCGGAGCTCTCAGTCCCCATGTAGAAATAGATGGTGCGCGAGAGCTTGCCATCGGCAGCTTCATCTGAGTGCAGCACTATGTATGAATCTCCCTTGTGAAACTGTCCATGAGACGCGGGGTCCACAGGGACCACATGGAAATACTCCACACGCCAGATTTGAATGCCAGGCTTTGTGCCCGCTTCGCGCCAAGCAGGCTCCTTCTCAGCTGCCATTTTCCTTGTTGCTTTGTCCTCATCACTGCCCACTGCACCTACATTGCTGTCTCGCCAGTCCTCTGCTGCCATCACTTGCAACTCCGGACAGGAACTGATGTCGATCTATGAGCACAAATCAATGCTGCAATTTCACGGCTGTGTTGCTTGCAGAACAGATGTCTGTGAACTGTGACCCTGGTACCGCAGGGTGCAAAAAATTGATGTGGCACCTTTCACCCTTTTCACCTTTGTCACCTTGCATCACAGCACAGCTGGACGTTCTTCCAACAGCACAGGCTCCAAGCACATCTCGGGAGCGAACGATCGCGCGGAGGCCCATCACCAGCAAGTGCCTATGCGCAGGAGAGTGGACTTGAGGAGGCTCCTGTACTGCTTGGAGCCCTCACTCAAGAGCCGCCTTCACTGCAGGATCTTCGGCACGTCCTATTCGCCGACCGTCACGGTCATAATTTCCTAAGTAAGGGCCTCAGCAGGCATGAACCCTCTCCCTATTCTCCCTGACATTGTAGGCAAGAAACTTGTCACCTCCATCTGCACGGTTTTGAACCCCTTTCCCGGTGAGCTTGCCATTGGCAATCGGCTAGGCTCATGACGATCCCGGTACCCTTTAGTGCCGTAGGGGACCTGCCAGAAAAACGTTAGGCGTAGCGGTCCACGGATCCCAAACTGCATCACACAGACGCAAGCCAAACGCGTTCTCACGCATGTTCCACCACAGGACCTTGGTTAGATGCATTGGAACAGGGACGGGCGCACCTCGCCCAAAGGCACGTCTTTTCGCAGGTCTGCAAGCCTGGGCACCATGTTCAGCACTCAAGCAGCACATCCCCAGGACCTTGGATCGCATTGAGTGCAGAGCTTCAGCATGACCAGGGCCGATGGATTGTTTGAAGCCTTTAGCGCTGCATTGCATCCGGCATGGCACACTAGCTCTGTGTTGCAAGCCATGCCGAGCTTATTGCTGCCAAGTGAATGTCCAAGGCTTTGAGAACATCCTTCCTCTAGTCTGCACTGGCAAGCGGCAAGCTGCAGCAGGCTGGCAAGAACTTTGGGGTGCAGACTTCTTCGGCTTCGTAGACAACACCTCCGATCCAAACCGATTCTTATCAAACTTGCACTGACCACTCAGGGACCTCAGCAGTTGGGCGTAGATTTCTGGCTACCATCTAAGATCAGGCCACTGTCTTGGTTTTTGACCTACAAGAACCAAGTCGCCCTTTGCAATCGGTATCCTAATTTGTTGATGCTTTCAAGCTTACTTCCTTTTCCTACGGCCCACTGCACCTCGCTCAGCTTGTAGGCCGCACGCTCGTCGAGCTTGAACTTCTCGGCTAAGGACTGTACTCCAGCCTCGGCCCAGGCATCTTTTTGCGCAAGGACATGCGCAAGTCTCTCCACAAAAATTTAGAATTTCTAGATGGCAGTTTTTGCAAAGCGGTGCACTTCCATGCCGCACAGCTTTGAGTGGAAGGATGGCATGTCATGAGCAAGCGGGCAGACAAAGGAGCCCGCGCAAGTCACACGATATGACAAACAATGTCGCAAATCCCCTTCTATCTACCAAATCTCCATTTCCTCTCGAACCTCTCCAAATTCCTGATGCTCACTCGCGTCTCATGATGTTGCTCTCCCAGAAAACGGCGGCACCAGGATACCTCTCTTTCAAACAGCTCCTGTGCTTCGGCCAGTTGCCCGAGATCTTCCAAGACATCTGCCAGATTGTACACAGAAACCAAGGTGTCCCGGTGCAGAGGACCAAGACCTTCCTCCCTGCAGATCAAAGCGCGGCGAAACTGTTGCTCAGCACGGAACACATCCCCAGAGTCACGCAGCCAAAGCCCAAAGTCCGTAAGAAGCTCTGCTAGAGATTCTTGCATACCAGGCAGCTGTGCTGCCAGAGATACGGCACGTTGCAAATAAGGCTCCACGTGATCCAACTGACCGGAGTCATGCAAGAGAATGCCTAAACGGTGCAGGCACAAAATCAATAAATGTGAAGAGTTCTCTGCTGCATTCGCATCCAGCAAATTCCTCCAGCGCCTCTCTGCTTCCTGCACCTGCCCGCGGTCTGCGAGCAAGGTGCCATGATAGAACTGAAGCCAAAGACGTATCTCATCACTTTCACGGACAGCTTCAGCTCCCCCTGCTGTCATGTTGAGCGAGGACACGGGCACCACAGGCAGCAGCTCATGCTCTGCCAAGGATCCTGGCTGCAAAGAAGCTGCCCAGTCCTTGTGCGCCTCCCTCTCCTCATCCTCGACCGGCAGGTCTTTGACTTTGGCACCATGCGCAAAAAAAGACACTGCCCAGGCCCACCGCTCCTGTTCACAGCCATGCAAGCCCGGAGCTGCATGCAATGTGTTTCCGTGATGAACTGTCACGTCACCAAGGTCCAGCGGAGCATGTGTGCTGAGATCTGCATCTGCAGCCGCATCGCGCGGCAAATGGCTTCTATCAACAAAGATTAGCGGAGATCCTAGGCTGTCAATGCCTGGCACTTTTTGGAGCGGTATCCAAAATGTCAGGAAATCAGCAGTGTCAAGCGGCACATGGTTCAAGTCCACGTGCCAACTTGTCCCCTTATTTCCCTGCTGCTTTACAAAGAGTGTGTCGCCATACAAGTGGAGCTTTTGGCTTTCCAACAGTGGCGCAGTGACTGTAGCAAGAGAGCAAGCAAAGTCCGACAGCACAGGCGATTCTCGCCAGAGGTTGAAGTACTGCAGGAATGACGTCGTTCGGTAAAGGCATGTATCAAAGATTGAAACAGGGTCCTCAGGCTCTTCAAGCTGCATGGTTGTACGCAGCGCATGCTTCTTCGCAGATACCTCGCCCGAAGCCTTTGCCATGGCAAGCTGCTTGCGCAGCCGCTGGACAGTGCCTGGCAGCAGTAGGCCCCGAAGCGCTGCGTGGCCTCTGCACCAAAACGACTCTGCCTCCGTGGTCCGAAGAGCCCGGGCAGTTGCCGGCGCAGCGATCGAAGCCCATGGCAGCCTCACACGTAAGACCCCGCACACCACGGCGGCTCCAAAAGCGATCCACAAGCAGAACGCGGGCCGCCCATCATGCCGTCTCCAAGCCATGTGTTGTCACTTCATGGCTGTGGCAAGCCGTCGGGCATCGTGAAAGCAGGCTGTGACATGCAGGGCCTAGGCCAAATGCTGTTGCAGCGACAGAAAAACAGCACGTAAATCCCAGACTGCGATCCGGCAAACTGAAGAAAGCACCCTGGTGCGGAACGGCAGCATAGTCATGGACTGCTTATCGGTGATCCCCTGTATAAACCAAGCGTTCAAAGAAAAAACCATCTTCCCGACATCTTCCAGTTGTAGCTGATTCCATGGAATGCAGACTCCCAAGTGCAAGACAACATGTGGCAACAGAGCAAACATGTTTTTCGCAAGTTGCATCACCGGTAGCGCATGGTGGCTAGCACTGTATCCGCCAATCCATCGTTCGGAGCCATAAACTCTCGCCGATCCACAGCTCCAGAGTTGTCTGTATCAAATATCCCCCACACTGCTTGAAGGCTCTCTCGCAGCTGTGTGATGCCCTCAACATTGATCCCAAAGGTTTTGGCGAAGGCCCGCACAACCTCATCAAACTCCAGCTCGCCGCTGCCATCTTCGTCCCAGTACCTGCACTCCGTGGGACATCTGCTGCACATGCTGCCTGCTCTGTGGTGACATGGACTCTATCAGTATCAGGCGCTTGCATCTACCATGTACTCGCATCACGCTGCTTCAGTATGCTGCGGGCTTGCTTGGCCTGTCCTGTACCAGCCATCGCGGTCCCGGCGCAGGTCTGGGATTGGAGCTTCCACAGCAGCTCTTGCGAACGCGTCACGAACAAACTTGAGGAGCCCCTTGTCCTCATCCATGATCTCGATGTACTCAATAAAGCCACTCCTGAGGTTGCTACCCATCTCAGCTTTGTTATGAGACCACTCACTTCAAGACCTAAACTTCCTTACTTCAGCTGGGTTTCTGGTCAGAATCCCACATTCTCCAGGCAGCATCGTCTGTTCGGAATTTATCGATTGCCTTGTTGTCCAAAGGAAGCTGCGCCTTCAGAGCAGAAACCACCTCATCCCGGCTTAGCTTGCGATCGCCATCCGCATCACAAAGCCGGAACCACGCTTTCGGGTCCTCGCGGGTTAAGAAATCAGGAGGCCTGCTTCTATGGACCAATTCTTGCAAGAATTCTGGCGCGCATAGCCCACAATCCTTCACATGTTCCTAATACACCCCCAGGACATGTCACCAGACTGCAACACAGCTTTGTTCTAGTCTTGCAACAGGACCGGTCCAGAAGTCCTTGGTGATGCTTGGCACTTCTTGCACTTTGGCTATCGGCAGATTCGTTACCGGACATTTTGCCTCTCCTCTGCTCAAGTAACTTTGAGCAGCATCAAGGCTGTAGAATTGCGTGCCCACCCGCTTGCCGGCAGTGTCTAGGAAGACTGCCTCACAAGCGCACCGGCAAACTTCTTTTAAGTGGCCTCTGCGCGTCTTAGGAAGGTTTACCCAATGGGGAAACAGATAATGCCCCACCTCAAGCAACCGCCCCACCATGAAGAGGGGGAAGGTTGCAATCACAACAAAACAGACACGGCAGGTAATGCAGCGCAGTAGCACCACAACACACAACTGCTCCCCCCGGTCAGGATGGCTTGGGAGCACATTTCAAGGGCCCAAACTGCCAAAATGTGTACTCCCAACTGCTCCCCCATCAAAGCCCACATCGCTTGGGAGTATGCCTTTTGTGTTTCCAGCTTCTCCCCCATCAAAGCCCAAATCGCTTGGAAAGACGCATCTTGGGACCTTCAAGGCGCGAAACTTCCAAAATGTGTACTCCCAGCTGCTCTTTCTTGGGAGTAAGCTTTCGGCTTGAGAGTACCCTTTTTGGGACTTTCAAGGCCCAAACCCCCAACAATGTACTCCCAGCTCCCTTGGGAGTGCGCATTTTGAGCTTTCGTCTTGGGAGCACGCATTTTGGATATTTTTTTATGCCTGCACGACAAGCTTGGTCCAGTCTGGCGCAGCTACACCTACCTTCTACCCCTGCCATTTCAAAAGCCCAAACTACCAAAATGTGCACTCCCAGCTGCTCCCCCCATCAAAGCCCAGATTGCTCGGGAGCGCGCATTTGGGGACTTTCAAGGGCCCAAACCCCCAAAATGTCTACTCCCAGCTGCTCCCCCCCATCAAAGCCCAGATCGCTTGGGAGCACGCATTTGCTTTTTGGGCTTTCACGGGCCCCAAACTCCCAAAATGCATCAAAATGCGTTTTGTGACGTTCAAGGGCCCAAACTCCAAAAATGTGCACTCCCAGCTGCCCCCCCATCCAAGCCCATATTGCTTGGAAGCACGCACTTTAGGACTTTCAAGGGCTACTCCCAGCTGCTCCCCCATCAAGGCCCAGATCGCTTTGGAGTACGCATTTTGAGGGTTTCATGGGCCACAGCTTGGGAGTCCAGATTTTGGGACTTTCAAGAGCCCAAACTCCCAAAATGTGTACTCCTGGCTCCCCCACATCAAAACCCAGATCCCTTTGAAATCTGCATTTTGGGACTGGACTTTAAAGGGTTAAAACTCCCAAAATGCATCAAGATGTGTACTCCTCAAAGCCCAGATCGCTTAGAATACGCATTTCGCAACTTTCAAGGGCCCAAACCCCCAAAACGTGTGCTGCCAGCTGCTCCTCACCCCATCAAAGCCCAGATCGCTTGGAATTACGCATTTTGGGGCTCCCAACAATGCATACTTCCAGCTGCTGCCCCCTAATCAAAGCCCAGATCGCTTGGTGAATTACGCATGTTGGTACTTTCTTTTTTTCCTGTGCGCAAGCCTCTGTCAGAAAGGCCGTCTGCTTCGGCATTTTGGTACCTTCTAGAACCCAAAATCCCAAAAAGGTGAACTCATGTCGCCTGAAGGCTCTTGTTTGAATGTCCTGCATCCGTATGCAGCACTTCGACAGGCTAGAAGCATAGACTCCCCAAATCCTAGTCATTGTGATTAGCAACCTGTCGCAGTAAGAAAAAACATATTATGGTACCAGCACTCTGTTCCCCACCACTTTTTGCACAGGCTCAATTTGACCGGCTTAGCTTCTGTCCAGCAATGTTGTTTTTGAATCCATGGCTGATTTGGTATGGAAGAGAAACCTGACTAGGGAGAGTTTGGGGAAATTCATGTCTCTCTCTCAGCGCTCTTGAGCTATAGATTTTGACAACCGCGTCGGCACAGGGCTGAGGGTTTAGGTTTTTCTTAAGTTCTGAGCGCTAGTCTTTTTATGAGTCTTTTGGGCCTTGGGGGGCTTAGTGAGTGATTGGATGTAGGCGTTTAACAGGGTTAGGGTTCAAGTAGATCTCGCAAGTCGAATGGTCGGCTTAAGCGAAGCGTTTGCTCGCACTAACCCCCTAAGCCCCCTATCCCCCGCTGCGAGCCAGATTAGGGTTCAGGGAAGAGTAGACATGCATGCCTCATATGCCTCCAAGCCTCTTGTATTTCGTATGAGCCTGGCTATGAAGCCTCTAAGCTCGAAGCCTGTAATCCCCCAAGATCCTCGCTGGCGGCTGGCAGTACGCCTCTACAAGCCAAGCCGATTACTGGGTCTGGCTACCAACACGCCTCGAAGCCCCTAAGCCTCTAAACTGAGGCGATTGGGCGCTTTTGGCGCAAGTGGCGTTTGGGCACTTAGGAGCTTGAGGGCTTAAGGCCTTAGGCGCTCTTGAAGGCTGAGCCCAAATAAGTAGTCACTGTCCCGCTTACGACAAAGCTATGGGCGAGGCATGCTCCCCTAGAAGCCAAGGCGGAGAGTTGTTGGTACAGTATTAGTTTCATGAAACGCGGAACATCGCTTCTTCCCGCCTAGGAGCAACGGGACCCTTGTAGAGCGGCTTGAATGACAACGGACACTCGGCGTGGCGCTCTGCAACTGGCATAGGGGCGGCCGGCATTGCTGCATGTGAACTTGAAGCACTTCCCATGAAAAACTGTGTAGGGTCTGGAAAGCGAGATCTTCAACATCCGCAAGGATTACTAGAAGAACTCGGGAGAGGATGAAGCCAAAAGTCCTGTTCGTGCATGGATCTGTAGGACCTCCACTGACTATCGGCAACTTCTCGACGTGAGCAAGGCACAGGCGAGCAGGCATGCTGCACAGGAACACGCTCATCCCTCACCTGAGGAGCCAGCATCCTTCTGCTCACCGGCACGGAACGTGCCATCAAGCATCTCCTTGACCTGTCCATGCTTTGGGCTCCTCAGAGAAGAAGGGCCTTGTGAAAAGCCGCCAGCAGGGCCTTGATCATTGTGAGACCAGGCGGATTCCTGGCCTCATCCAGGATTTCCCACATGACCTCCAGCTCTGGCGTCTTGTGCATTTATCCATAACAGATTGCAACACGCGTGCCAGTACTAAAAACACCCCATCATGTCGAGACAGAGATAAATTGCCGACCTGCAGATCTGTTCCAGGATCCGGCCGCGTATTCAGTGCCTCCATGCCAAAATCTGCAGGCAGCATGGGCATCCGCCAATTATCACAATCTGACGTCCCAGCAGTCGTTGCTGCATTCCACAAGCCAATGCTGACTTGCAAGCTGCGGCCTCCTGTAGCTTCCCAGTTATGCGCTCATCTAGGCCGAAATGGTCTGCGATGTCCTTCCACCAGGAGCATGCCAGTAATCACCCAAGAGAGAACCAAACCAAGCCTGAACCTCGGGCTCAATCTTGACAAGACGCCAAGAATCCTCGTTTGCACTTGAGATGGCAGAAAGAAGCAGAACACAACAGAGCAGCTACTACACAGCCCTTGTTGACAGAAGGGCCTGGGTAATGATGTGCTTAGACTCTGCAGCTTCTTGCGGCGGACCACATGCCTCAGCTCTTTAAGCTATCTGCGCATGAGGTCGGAAGCTGGAAGACTGGCCATGTTGATCCGTTTTCCGAGGTGTCAGCACTGGCCATGTTGATCAGAAGCGGCCTTTTCACTTCGCAGCACTGACAAGCAAAAATGAGGGAGCCGATGATTCTTCGCAATCCAGAACCACATCAAGACACCATCTCTGTCCGCTAAGTTGAGGGCATAATCGTCACCAAATAAGGGTTGCCCGGCCTGATGCACTCGCAGGGGCGTGCCAGCCAAATAAAACACGCATGCAGACTGTCAGCTAGTTCCCCACATGCAAAAAGACTACTGCGGCAGTCAGCAAGAAAAAGCAATGAGGCCCTCACGCAAACTGATGTATCTTTGCAGTGGCCGCACCTCAAGAAACAACTTAAGCACCGGCTCAAAAGAGCTGCAACGCCACGTGCCTTGACTGCTGGGGATGATATTTTGGCCATGTGCCTGCCGCACAAAGGATGAAATCCCTGCTGCTGGGTGTACAGCGCGCCAGTGAACGCAGCTTTTGACAGATTCGCTCGAGGGGCACTGCAAGCAGGCGGATTGCCTTGGATCCTCCAACTGCTGGCTCAAGACATCAATGGCCTTTGGCAAGTCTCATGGCTGAGCCCGTCTGTATTTCAGCACCTTGGGATGACTACGGATGATCATGGCCGTATCTTGTTGTCCTGCTTCGTCTGCCAGCATTGAGGCATCTTTAAAGGCTTTTGTAAAAGCACTAACTGCGGTAAACCGCGGGTGGTCTAGAAGGATTCGTGCTATTTCCTTTCGGCCATGTCTTGCAGCTGTGTGCAGTGCAGTCTGCCCATACCTTTCACGCCAATCCTGGCGCCATTGATCGGCCACAACCACTGCGTTGACAACCGTAAATCTCTCGCTGTCAAGGAGCAACTGCACCACACCAGCATGCCCAGCTGAAGCTGCAATGTGCAGAGCTGTCCCATCCTTCACGCTGTGTTCGTCTTGGTGGGTGACTTGTGGACAATCTAAGAGTTCTCGGCAAGCATCCACCAAGCCATGGCTTGCTGCCAAGTGCAAAGCCGTGTAACCACTGCCGTCGCAGCAAAGGTCATTCACACCAACGAAATCTTCTTCCAAGAGAAGAAACTGCACAATGTCGAGCTTGCCAGTCATCACTGCTGCATGAAGTACATTGAGTCCTCGGGTCTTGCTGGCAGATGTTGACTTCTCGTTCAAGCCTCGAAAGCTGAAACCAGACTGGCGAAGCGCCTTCAGCACATTGGGCACGCTGGGCGTGACAAGGGCAGTGACCGTGACCTCCCTCAGGCTGCTGACATCGACCGACTCTTCAAGCAAGGCTTCGTCATGAAGAACCCGCACAAATTCAGGACAGGTTTGCAGCATTCTCCCGATAGCTTCGCGCAGATCTGCTAGCGTTGAAGCTGACACTTCCGTGATGTCGCCAGACATCATCTGAACTGTGATCTTGCTGGGACCACCCATTGCAGCAAAGGCTGATGCGCGAAGCCCACACTTGCTGTATCAAACTACCCAAGTTGTCATGACATGAATGCTTTTAAACGAGTTTCCTCGGCCATCTGCCTTATCAAGGCAACACATGAGGTGGCTCAAGTCAAAAACACGGCCATATACAGCCATCCTACAAAAACTAGCACAAGCCACCCCAAGCCCATACACAGTTGCACCAAGCACTACAAATTTGCACTTAAAGGAGCTTGTGGGCATGTATCGCGTCATGATGCGCGAAGCTCAAGAATGGACACAAGTGACCCGGTCTTGCACATGTAAACTTGAAGCCCGGCTTGGTTTGCAAGGAACGCTGCAGCTAAGAGCCTGGTCCGGCACAAGGCCCCCCAGACCATCCAGCGCCCGCTTCCTGTCAAGCACGCTCGTAGCAGGGACTCAGCAGACTAATGCAGCAAAGCATGCACTGTATCACCAAGAAGGTGTTGCAAAGCCGGATGCTTACACGCTGCCACGGTCACATGGCGCGAGAACTTTTTCAGAGCAGGGACTACTCATGTACCCCAGACTTGTCGTCTTCGCTCACCTTCGGCTCATTCCTATTGTGCTCTTCGTTGTCCCCTTTGGCCTTGCTGGTCAGTCTGTGGCATACAGTGAGATGCTGTTGCCTCCACTCTCAATTGCTCTTGAACCCACCTCTGAGTCCTCAGGAAGGGAAAAGGCAACCAAATCAGGCAGCTCGCCGCCTCAAGCAACTAAATTGAACACTGCCCGTATTCCTCCAATGTCACCTACAAAGAGGACACTTCCTAAGGGACCAACGTGCTATCGCAACGGCCAAGGAAGCGATCAGCACGAAGGGACAAATATAAAGCAGAGCTGGCTGTGGATGTTGGAAAACCATCATCACCATCTCAGCTGTGATGTCTCTGGTACAGGCAAGCCGTGCACATCATGAGATCAACTGCTCAGTCCCCAGCCACTGTTGTTGCCAAGCTAATCATGTACGCAACAACTGCGGAGTTTAGGTAGACGAAGCTCTTGCTGGAAACATCTGCCATCTTGACCTCATCGGAACATGCATCCCAAAAAAATCTCACGCATCAGGGTCGTCAACACGGCCACGGCGCAGCATCCCATTTGGCAAGGAAAGCCAGAAATAATCCGGGGACAGCAATGTCACCCAACCCAAGCATGTTGAACCTGAAAACGCGCCCCTCCAGAGAAAAGTTCACATGTGCATAGGGAGAACAACAGCAAAAATTGCAGTGGACTCTGCAATAAAGCTTGCCAAGCAGCTGCAGGTCGCCACATCCCCCGAAGTCCCGCGGAAGCATTAACTTGTTTGGAGCCTGCTCAGTATCACAGTATCTCAAATCATGTCGATAGACCCTAGATCCCCGTCTCATCTCAGTTTCCATGTCATTTTCATGGGTTCCCCTGCTATATACCCCGGACGCAAATTTAATTTGGTACTTTTCTGTGTTGTTTTGAAATGCTTTTTGTTTTCTCTTGTTTTTTTTATAAAGTCACAGGCAAGAGCTCGATTTAAACTCAAAAATCATGAAACATGATTACAAATCATGAAATGCTGAAAATGCTTGAAAACCACGACAACTTGTGAAAAAAACATGGAAAATAGTGAAAGATGATTGAAAATCATGAAAATGAAAATTCATAAAAAGCATGAATATGATGAAAAACATGAAAAATTGTGATGAAAAACAATGAAAATCACGAAAAATACTGGAAAATTGTGAGCAATTATGAAAAATTGTGAAAATCACGAAAACCATGAAAAAAAAACAATGCAGGAATGATGAAGAATCATGAAAAACATGACAACCTTATGGCAAATCATGGAAATTGCTGAAAGATGATGGAAAATTATGGAACATGATGTGTGTGATGAAGAATTGTGTAAAAGATCAAAAACATCGAAAATGAAGAGCAATGATGAAAGTCATGGAAGATGATGAAATGGTCTAAGATGGCGAACAGTGGTCAAGCATGGATGCCCTTCAAAAAACGCGGGGGGTTGGGGCGGCGGACGCAGCCCCCCCCGCCCTTTTGCAAACAAAATGATCTGTGAAGCCTCCTGGTGATGACAGGACGCTTCCTTGACACGGCAAGCAAGGATGGCGGGAAAGACAGGGGTGGGGACGGGGGGCAGCCCATGTGCAAACAACACGATCTGTATAAGCATTCCTCATTGCAAACATGATGAGATGATGCTTCTTTATTGCGACAAACATGGATGGCCTTAAACAAAGCGTGTGGTTGGGGGCGGCCGCCTCCCGCTGAAAACAACAAGGGATACAGTTGATTTAGCGCATGTTCCAGGATGCTTTTGACGGTGGCTTGGGCATAGCGGGGACTTAATCCGCTCCTGTGGCCATCATGGCTCTCGAAAGGAGGGTCAGCAGGATAATCCATGCATGTAGCACAACTTATTTTTCAAGCTTCGAAGAAAGCTACACGACAAGGAGGTACTTCGCTTTCCTGCTCACCTCTTGAAAAAGGCCCGCGCGCTCCCGTGTGTACCTTCGTGTCACGCGGGTTATGAGCCCAAAGGCGCTAGCTTAAAGGGCCGTAACTTGATTTCTGTACTAAGTACAAAGCTTTGGATTGCCATGGACCTCCCGCAAGACCCGTCTGTAGATGACCACAGTCGGCTAGAAGTGGGACGAACCGGAAGTAGCTCCGATATGGAGCCTCCTTACGACCAGGCATTTGGTGGAGGAATGGGGCTGCACCCAAGTCAAGAATCTGGTAGACAAGGACAAGGCGAGGTCACAGTGAATGTCAGCGAGGGCTCGCGTGGTACTAGCCTGCGGTCTGCCAGAGAACACGACGAGGAAGAACCAAGGCCTCGGCAGGTGCGATTGCAGCAGCTTCAGGAGTCGCCTGGACACAGCGAACTGTCTAGGATGGAAAGAGGTGCGACAGCCGCCCCTTACTCTGGCGCGAAGTGGGCAACGGCAGTGACTCAGGCGCTTGACAATCCCTCTGAAAGTGGGCGGGACGCAATCAGTGAGAGCGCGCTCAGAAACATGGAGGTGGATGAGCAAGAGCTAGTTCCTGACTACCAGTCACTGCTGAGAACTGAAGTTCCTGGAAGGATGGCTGAACAAGCTGGGCGAGATGGACCACTAGGTCCGTCTGGCGTGGCAATGCCGGCTGCTTCGTCTTCGGGAGCTACAGCTATGGTGCCTGCTGAAGCTTTGGGAACCGTGGTCGCTCAACTTATGCAACCGTGGATGGAGCAGATGATGAACAGTCAAGTGCTGCTGATGGCTCGCACAGAGCAGATGGAGGTTGCCAGAGCTCAGTCAGAACGAATGTCGGGCGTTCACGCCACTGCTGGACTTCATCGTGGAGGAGAAGTACTGAGCCAACCGGCTGAGAAGCAAGCTGCTAGTGCAAGAGCTGATGCGTCTGTGTTTTCCCATGTTGCTGGTAGTGGTAGCTTGGGAGTCCCTGCTAGCGCACTAGATTGGAGTTTCCCCCAAGGCTTTAAGAGTGATCCTCCGGCTTTGCCTGCTCAGCTGTCTCGTGGCTATGCTGATTTTGGGATTAGCTGGGGGTACTAAATCTCAGACCTTGACTGCTGGACAAGTTTTCTCTGGCAGAGCAACGTCACCCTTCGAAAGGGTTCTGCAGAGTTTGCCAGGTAAAGGGGATAGGGTTAGTTTACGTAGAGGGCCTAGGGAGGTTAGTAGGACCCCAAGCCCCCACAAGCGTAGGAGCCCGTATAGGACCCGAGCGTATTACCGATCCCCTGCCCAACGTAGCCTTGAGGATATGCCTGGCTCTGCAGCCACTGAACCTAGGAGACAATCAATCAAGGAGTTCGAAGCTGAGATGCAGGAGACTCGTTCCGAGCCAGTCGGTCAAGGGAGCTTGGCGCGTCGAGCCTTAGTCAGTAGCGGAAGTCCTGCATGCTAGGGAAGGGTTGGTAGGCCTAGGTCAGGAGCGTGCTGAAAGGGTTAAGCGCAGTACTGTTGACTCACCTCCTAGAACTCAGCATGTTTCAAGGGACCCCGTTACCCCTGTTCGACCAAAAGATTGTGTACCCTGTTAGCCCCGGTGGAACCGAGATTAGACCTCCCAAAAGCTCTCCACCACCAACACCTATTAGTAGCCCTCCAGGACTCACTCACAAGTCGTGTCGGTACCGCTTCCAGCGTTCCGCCTTTGCCCAAGGGTGGGACAAGGGAGGGTGAGGGGAAGGATAGGTATACGCCTGGGGATCGGGTTTGGTGGTCGGTTCCGAAACTGCCTGAACCGGACAAAGATGCTGCAGTGACGGCGGCTGATTGGATCGCTAGGTCACAGTAATTATGGCAGATTTAAGCCTAGGGTCCAAAGATTGGTGGGCGTTGCTAGTTCATGAAGCCAGGGCGGCCTATGAGGGATGGGCACAAACTCCAGCTATCGAAAGGGCATCTATCCGTGCGACCCCTGGTCCTGAGCTAGGTAGTGACAAGTACTCCCGATTGGAGAGTCGAGCGTTCTCCATGATTCACGCAAGTCTCCCCCGAAGCATATCGGAGGAACTCCTCGCTGAACGTACGCTTGACTGCCTGTCAACCTTGTTCCTTATCTTAAAGACTTATCAGCCTGGCGGACTGCAAGAGAGGTCTCGCCTAATTGAGGCTCTCTGCAGCCCAGGCATAGGCGCCAATCCTAAGGACGTGGTAGACAAGCTGAGATCCTGGACAAGGCACTACGCTCGTGCTGCGTCAATGGGAGTTTCCATTCCAGATCCATCAGTGCTAATGAAGGGGATAGATGTGTTGAGCAGTGCCCAGCTTTCCAAGCACCATCAAGTGAGCTTTCGCATGAGTGTTGTGAGAACGAGGTTGACGTTAGACCATGCTCCAACTCATTCTAACGTAAAGGATTTCGCGCAGGCGCTGCAAAGTGAGTTCGCCATGCTAGCAATCGCTGGTGGGGACCGGCAAGGGGCCGCGGAATGCTCGAATCTCTAAGCTTGATGCTCATGATGAGGAAGCCAAAAGGGAGTGGGAAGGCGGGGGGAAGTGCTGATCCAAAGCAGAAGGCTTGCAAGTATTGGTTTTCAAAAGGCGGCTGCAAGTGGGGACAGAAGTGTCGATACCTGCACGAGCCGCCGGTCACTAAGGACAGCGGTAGATGTTACCGGTGTTCTGGGGAAGGGCATAGCAAATCAATGTGCCCCTATAAGGAGGCCGGAGGAGGAAAAAGCTCCTCGGAGGCCGTTCGGGCTGAAGTTCCAGGCGCGAAAGCTAAGGGAAAGGCTGCGGCTCGTAAGGCCCAAGCTGCCGAGCCTGGAGTGGGATCCGAGTCAACACCGGGGGCCGGTACGGCGCCAGACGCGATGGCCAGCGCGTCTAGCTCTCAGGCTCCAAGCGTAGGGGGCCAGTCCCAAGCCCAAGCAGAGTTGTTGCGGGAAGCCACTGAACCGCTAAGCTCGCTCGCATTGCGGGCGATGCGTAAAGCCAAAAAGTGGGTTAAAGAAGAGCTGGATGTTAGGGGTTCAGCTGTAGAGGGAGGACTTTGCCCTCCGGGGATGGTGCTCAAGGTTACACCACAGGAAGGGGGGAAGACAGGTCTTCTCGATTCCGGTGCTTCAGTATGTCTTCGTACGGGGACTGTTAAGGAGCTCAAGGAATGTGAACAAAAGGAAGTCACTTTGGCCGTGGGTTCTGCTCATATGAAGGTCAATCGACAAGGGACGGCGCTGGTCGAGGGACCAGTGTCGCCCATTGTGTCATTGGGTTTGTTGGTTCGAGTTGGGTGTCAGCTTTTATGGACTGCTAATGGGGTTCAACTAAAGGATAAAAAGGGTCGAAAGATAGCGGTGTCACTAGATGGTGGTTGCCCTGAGGTTGATCATGACTGCGCCATACGCATGATAGAGGAAATCGAGCAGCACCTGCACCAGGCACAAGTGGCCAAGGAGCAGGTCAGGGAGTTGAAAGCCAAGGGTTTCGATCTTCCCCCAGATGATCTTCTCCGTATCATTAGAGAAAAAAGTGCTCAGGGTCAGGATACACTGGGTTTGGTTCGGCTTTGGCTGGAAAAGATGTTTCCTGAAGCCCCGGTAGACCTTCTTGATAGGGTCGCGGCAGCTCCTGAGACGGATGGGGCCAAGAGCCCGTGGAATCGAAGGAAGCGGCGGGCACTTCTGAAGGCTAAGCAAGGGGTGTTGATTAACCTGTTTGCGGGTTGCTCCCGTGAAAGATTTCGTTCAGTGGCCGATAAGAATCATATGGCATTGCTTGATATAGATCTTGACGAGGATCTGTCCTTGGACACCACGTTCTCCTATCTGCTGGCTCTTGCCATTCAGGGTAGGGTCAAAATCCTCCTGGCTGGTCCCCCATGTAGAACCCTTTCGGTTTGCCGTACGTACCCTGGTGGTCCTCCAATAGTTCGAGATCGCTTGGGTCCCGGTAGGTGGGGGCGAGCCAACATTTCGGGGACGGAGTCCATGAAAGTGGAAGGCGACAATGTCTTAATCTTAAGGACCATGGCTTTGGGCATTGTGGCTAAGCTGTCAAATGACGACCTCAGGACAGGCGACTTTACGTTCCGGCCTCAGACTTACCTTCACTCTTCGCCATGCCTGAGTGGGATGTGTTTGCGCGGCATCTTGGATTGAGGCGAATCACCATGAATCAGGGTCCGTTAGGTCACCCCAGGGTCAAGCCCACTCAGTTGGGTACTAATCTCACGTTGGGTTGGTTGGAAGCAGCTACCAAGTGGGTGAGTCCCATGGAAAGTGAGACAGGACCAGGTTGATAAGCATCTAAGCCAACCTGAGGCCTGCGTTCAAGCTTTGCATGGAGATGAGGAGCGCATGCGGCGGCATATCCAGAACGGCCATCAGCCTTACTGGAAGCGGTGTCGCGCCTGTGTAGAGGGTAGATCACGAGATCGGCCCCATCGGCGCCAGCCTGTGGCTGATACTGGCGTGTTGGCCTTAGACTTGGCAGGACCATTCAAAACCGGCAAGGACGAGCGCCTCCCTAAGATCCGATATGCTTTAGTTGGCGTTTTTGTGGTAGCCAATCTTCCCAAGCTCGAGCAGCAGGAGAGGGAGCGACTAGCCAAAGAGGATAAGGGCCAAGAAGCAGAGCCGGGGAGGGTGAGCGGGTCGTTGCGGAGGAGAATGTTGCGGAGGGGCGGGAGTCTGGTGTCCTGAAGAGGTCCTGGGAGGTGAGGGTCTTGCTGAGGATTTGGAGTGGTGTGTTCCAGACGCCCCAGAAGAAGTAGCGGATAAAGAGGGGAAGGCCTTAGAGAGGCCGCCTGACGAGGTGACCAAGAATCTGCTCATCAGCTTGCCGACTAGAGAGTTGACCTTCACGGAATTGCTCCCCTCCAAAGATTGCTCACATGTTCTGTTGGGTATTCAGCGGATGGAAGCTCAACTAAGGTCCATGGGTTTTGAGGTCAAAAGGATCCACTCCGACAAAGGGATGGAGTTTCAAGCTAGCTCAGTGCAACGTTGGTCATCCCAGCGTGGGATAGCTTGGAGCACGACCGGTGCTGATGATTTCCGTCGTAACGGGAGGGTTGAGGCTGCTATAGGGAGGATAAAAGGATTAACCACTACGCTTCTTCGCAGCGCAAGCCTGCCTCCAGGGGATTGGCCATATGCTTGGCGCTGGGGTGTTGAGAGTCTGTTGCGACGCACACTCATAGACATGGGCGGTGCATCAGTTAAAGAAATGCTTCCCTTCGGGGCAAAGATGTTCGTCAAGCAGAGATCTTGGAAAGCCAAGGCACATGAACCAAAGGTGGTGGAAGCGACCTTGTTGGCCCCGGCTAGGGATGTAGCAGGTTCTTGGCTCGTTCGGACCGTGGATGGTGAATACTTGGCAACTTCGGTACTGCATAGGGATGTGTTGACATGTCCTGAGCCAGCTGTGTTGAGAGAGAGAGATCAAGCCGCTGATGCAGCCCCAGTGCTTCCTGCGCCGTCACATAGGGTCAAGGGAAAGTCCAAATGCGCGGTGATGGCTTTGGAGTCTAGCTCTAGCTTACCTGTGGAATCCACCTTTGCCCCACTCCAAGATGTGGTAGGACCAGTTGCCTGCGCGGATGCCTCAGAGTTGGACAGCCCGGTAGGATCTAATGACCCCTAGCTCCTCAGCTTCAAGTAATGCCTCAAGTACCTCCCCGTCGAAGCCTTAGAACTGTTAGTCTTGAGGACATGCTTCAAGCTGAGGATCGCCAAGCAAGTCTAATAGCTAAAGCACCCGTCATTGACCTGCACCGGGCGCGAAGCTTCCTCTGCAAGTCACATTGGGGGTCCAAAGCCGCTGCAGCTCAACTTCGGGGTTCCAAGGGACGGTCAGAAATCCATTGTGTTTTCGGAATGTATAGGCACGGAGGGATTCTGGGAGTCACTCGAGCTTCAGGGCGTTTTCCGGGGTTTCTTGCTTTGTTGGTCAAGATGGTGGAAACTGTGGATCCCGCGTTCAGGTACACCTCCTTGGCTTTGGTTGCCAGTACTAGTATACCCCCCCATAGAGATGCCAGCAATTGCCCAGGTAGTAACCTCCCCGTGACCCTTAAGCTTCCCAAGAAAGGCGTTACCATTTGGACTGAGGTTTGGGTAAAAGACTTGGTGCAAGGTCCTCTTGAGCAACTTGAGGTAGCCCCTTCCCAGTACAAAGTAGGTCACACCACGCTGTTGAAGCTTCTGCAACCTCACTATTTGGATGCCCGCCGCTGGCACACAACGTATTCCATTCATGATGGACCATCCTTAATCATAGCTGCTTACTCCCTAACCGCTTTCCAAAAAGCCTCTCAGGCTCTCCGAGATCATCTTGCAGCCTCCGGCGTACCGCTACCGACTGCTGACAATCAGCAGTATGAGGGACCACTGGGCGCTGAGAAAGTGGGCCTAGACACCCC